>JAXIVJ010007674.1:0-52500 GCA_036785665.1 Chirona hameri
GAATAACGTTTTACACATGCTGCGCATCTGGCTAAAATTTTCGGTAGCTGAGTTTTCAACAATTATACGCAGGCTGTAAAAATGAATAAAATTGGTGGAGATTATTTGGGAGATAAACATGTTTTGATGACGTCATGTTGGCGGAAAAACGATAAATAAATATTTGAAAAATGGTAAAAATGGTAAATATTGGAAAAAAACAGTTTTGAAGGACATAGCAAGCGCAATTCGCCAAATATAAAACGGCATTCTCGTTAAAATGTCATTCTTAGATTTCCAAAATTTTGGGTTTTTGACCCATAAATTTAAAAACTGATTTTTTGGGGAAAAGACCCCACAAAATATTTTTTCAAAGATGTCAGGAAAAACGGAATATATGTGAGAGAACTGAGTTTGACAATAACATACCAAATTTTCAAAGCAATATTTTCATCTTTGACTGAGTGATGGCTCCCTAAGTGTAAGAAAATAATGACGTTCAGTCAGTTCAGTTCAGTTCGTTTATTTTGCTAACAAAAGGACATCAAATCAAACAGAACAATAATGGATTGGCGCAAAAGCAAAAGCTTAAATCATAGCGCCTCTCCAGAAGAAACAAATGAAACAAAAATTTAACCAAAACTAAGGAACAGATCACGTACCAGCCCGCCGAGCGGCTATTCGAAAATCATGGTGGCCAGGCACAGGCCCCCGGCAACAGCAGGTCAGCGTGGTGAAAATGCTGGTGATGTGTGATTGTTGTGTTGTTTGTGTGTGTTGAGTCTTTGTGAAAGTGCTATGAATGTCTGTAAGTGATGTGCGATGTCTATACCCTGTGTTTGTGAAATATTTCTACCAAAAAGCAGGAGCTCTAATTTGTTTTTGGGTGGCAGATCATCAAAGACGCGCACAATGCGTCGCGCTGCGTTAAGAGGTTCGTTCTGTGATTCGTGTATAGGGGGCACCAGAGTATGTAATCGACAGTGTCTTCGTACGTGTGTACACAAGAAAACAACGGACTTGGTGTGAGTTGGAGTTGAAAGAGGTGGGCGTGTAGTGTTGATAAGCCGACACGTAGTCTTGTGTGTTGTGTGTTTAGTGTTTTTGTACCTACGGAGCTGGTGCTCGGTGCCCCAAATCGCTGCCAGACTTGACGAGAGAAGTCACGTCGAGAAGGAGTGTTACGGAGTGTTCAGGATGAAAGTTCACTGTCTAATCGTAGCAGGAATGTACGATTTCCGAAGGAAGTTAACCGGATAGGGGGAAGTGAGAGAAGGTGTGCGTTACGTAACTGAAGTCCTGTAGCGTCCCGTCTTGTGTTTGTCAAGAGGTTAGTGGAGGTATGGAGGAAGGGGCGGGTAGTTGTAATATAGTCGATGGAAGAAGAGAAGTCTGTGAATGAGTCATCTCGTTTCTAGTCGCTCCCATCCTAGGTCGTTAAGTAGAGCGTTGGTGGGTGTGCGAAACAAGGTTCAAGTCACTGGTCGGGCACAGCGGGTTCGGTATGGTCTGGAGTCGTATTGAGTCAGAGGCAGTCAGGTTATCGTCGTAGATTATGTCGCAATAGTCAAAGTGTGGTCTTATGTACATTAAATATATTTCGTTAAGTACTGATCTTGGTAGAAACCTTGCAACAGGATAAATAGGTCCTAAGAGATAATTTATGGTTCGTATCAAGGAATTGATATGTTCATGAAAATTCAGGTCAGTAGAAAGATCCTAGATGCTTGTGGCAAGTCACGGGAAGTAGGGGTTGTCCATCGAAAGAGAGGTAAAAGTCTTGGTCATTACGCCTGTTTGTGAATGTTTGTTGTACTGCCTTGTCCGCGTTAAATATAATAGCCCAGTCGGTTCGTACTGTCTTATTATGTCCAAGTCGTTTTTTCCAGTGAGAGTCTGTGTTGTTGGCTGTCTTGTGGGTGGGATAAATATAGGGATGTGTCGTCAGCGTAGATAAGTGCATCATTTTCAGTAATTTTTGATAAGTCATTAAGGTACATGAGGGCGAGCAAAGGGTCCGAGGACCGAGCCTTGAGGGTAGCCAGCTATATTTTTTGTAGATCCCGAAATGTCACTTCCTACACGAACAACCTGACTGCGATCTTTTAAATAAGACTTCAACCATGCAAATAGGGAGCCAGATATGTTGTATGAATTTCACATTTTGCAATCAATGATTCGTGCCAAATTTTATTCAAAATATTTCGAAGTGTCAAGGAAATTGCGGTGAAATTTTGGTTTTCATTTAGCGCAGAGTACAGTTGATGAGTAAGATAAAGGAGCTGGATATGTGCACTATGTTGGGGACGATAGCCACTTTGTTTCTCAGTCAATACTTTGTTTTCAGATAGATGCCCATATATTTTGTTAAAGACTAATTGTTCAAGTATCTTAGATAGATTAGGAAGAAGACTTATTGGCCTGTAACTGGTTGGATCTGAGGTGGATCCTTTTTGTTTGAAAATTGCGGTACACAAGCGATTTTCCAAGAAAAGGGAAGTTTACCTGATTGAAGTGATTTATTAAATAGTTTGCATAGGGGGTTAGCAATTAACAACGCACACATTTTAAGTAATTTATTCGAACTTTATCAGGGCCTGATTATTTATTAGCGTCCAAGGAATTCAAAATTTTGAGAACCTCTTGCTCGGTTACTTGGACCTCCGCCAAATGTGGGAAAGGTGTAGGAGGATATTTCGTCATTTCATATAACTTTTTTGACTTTTTTTGACAAGATACGAACAAATAATCACCTTTTCTGTATTTCTGAGCCAAAACTGGTCTAGGAACAAGCCTTTTTATTTACATTTATCATCTTCTAATTTGAGGTTTTCTTGAAGAGCAAAATCGCTGTTCTGGACGTGGTAAATCCGAGGTCATTCACTTGACCTGGAATATCACCCGTGATCTGAAACTTAAAAATCGCATAGTCCTTAGATTCCTCTCATGACAGGCAACATGCTGGTCTTACCGCATTGCTCTAAGTTGCTTGGTTTGGAAGATAACAGGTGGGCCTGTCAGCCCCCCCCCCCCCACCTAGGGCGATGGTGAAAAAGCTCCCCCGTAGGGCGCGAGGGTAAAACATAGTTGAAATAGGAATGTCGGGTCGGCCGGGCGGGAGTGACGCAAGGCGAACCAACCGCTGTGTCCGCCGGCCGCCGCGCTCGCGGACAGGGAGGGGGTAAGCAGGACTTCCGCTTGGATAACCGTTGGTGGCACGTGGACCGGGGACTTGTCAGAACAATGAAAGAGTAAGACCGGAAGTTTGCTGAGACCAGTAACAATACCAGAAAAAGCATACTAAACTATACCAGATTCAGCAGGCATTAGGACAACCAAAGTTTGTGCGCGGTATGCCATTGGTCCTTTGTAAAAGGGTCGCTGGGAAGTGGTCGTCCGGAGCGGCATTAGGACAACCAAAGGTATGCGCGGTATGCCATGGTCCCTTGCTTTCAGGGGGGTCGTTTTAGGACCCCCTGTAGGGCGAGGATTAAAGAAAATTGCAACGTAATTTACATACATAACATGGTTCTGCATCAGACATCAAAACAAACCTCATACCCTACCGCAACGCCCTGCAGGAGAAGTCATGACCAGCAATACCGAGTCCCCTTCGGCAGCACTCAGTACTACCAGTTTTATTTTCTCCCCGCACGATACGGGAGTGGAATGACTTGCCGCAAGACATTGTCAAAACCAGCTCACTGAGTGCATTTGTCGCAAAATTACGTAGTATTCACTCATTTCTGAACCTTCTACGGACACTCCAATTGACGTAATAATCGACATGACGATTGTGGTCATTCAATGGTAGAAACAGAAATAGACATAGTCCTTTACGCTAGTCCTGTACGCTACGTACGCTAGTCCTGTACGTATGCGTATTTTTGGAATTCGTCGTGAGCAGTGTATTCTGCTATTTTATCAGTAACCTTTCCTTTTCCTATTTTTGGGGGTTCTTCCATACCACCTTCAATTCACCCTAGATGCACTCTTGTCTACCTACCTATACCTATATTCAGTACCATGTTATTTTGTATTTGAGGACAAATTATAACAATTTTGAGAGTTACTCACGATCTAGAAAGCACGTTTCGTATCCCGCAAGTGTTTCGCATTTCTCAGTATCTAGCCATAAAGCTCCTCTCTGGGTGTTGTCTGTGTCGTAAAGGTGCAGCATTTCCATGTCGCTGCAAGGAAATAGCCGTAGGTATACACCGTTATTTCTACCGTATATATTGATACCTAATGAGATTGCCCATTACTCAATGAGGACACCGTTTGTTGGAGTTCGTAATGTCAAAATACACCAAAATACACCACAATGTGTCTTCTAAATGTATATTATGTTAGGAAATACACCAGAATACACCACAATGTGTATTCCAAATGTATATTCTGCTAGAAAATACACCAGAATACACCACAATGTGTATTCTAAATGTATATTCTGTTAGAAAATACAGCAAAATGAGTTTTCTAAAGGTGTATTCTGTTGAAAAACTAGATCAGAATACACGCAAAACGTCTGTTGATGTGCCGACCAAGTCTTATCAACTGGACGCGTCCACCGTGTAGCCTCCGTTATCCATTGTATGTCACAGATAATTTTCGGAACTATTACGTGACAATATCTCTACTGGACTTCACAAGCACAAGCTGCCTACCATTACCTTACTATTACGAAGTTCTGCCTCAGGTGCAATGCCTTATTACGCTTCTTCGCGCATTTCAACCACAGGCTCAGCTGTCCTACTTCTGGTCAAATGAGATTGCCCAAATACCCGATGCTCATTGAGGCGCTTATAACTGATAAGCTCTTACTTGTAGACCCATAACTCTATTCCCCGAGTTCGTCTCGACCCTGTAGGGTCAACGCCCCGCATGGCCGCGCTGCTCCGGTCGTTGGATAACGAGGTGGAGCGGAGCGGAGTGCGGTCTGCAGCCTCGGTATCGGTACCTCGGTGACGCCATGATAGGTTGGGCGGTCCGTTGCTTGCCCTACTTGTCCAGAACAGGCGGCCGAGAGTGAGGATGTTGCTGTTGTTCTGGGTCAGCAAACATATCTGATTGGGACCAAGGCCCTATCTAGTGACTGCTGCTGTTGCTGTTAGTCCAGTCAGTCAGTCAGTTAGTTAGGTTAGACGAGTTAGTCCAGTTAGTCGAGTCATCGTGACACCCGCGACATCCGCCGTCGGGGAAGAATGTCATGCGACAGAGGGTGAGAAAACCTATGTGTCGTAAAGGGGAATCATTTCCGTGTCGCCGCAAGGAAATAGAGATATTACGGCGGTATTAATACGGTATATATCGATGCAAAACATTAATATTTGTGATAATATTTGTTTGGGATAATTCTCTAAGATGTCACCCAATACGACAGGGGTGGTAAAATGACCCGTCATGCTGGACGACGACGGAGAACAAAATTTCCTTTTTTCTTGCCAGGTTGGCTATTTTTCATCACAAATGATCCATCAGAGGAGCCATATGCTATATTTTTGCATGCGTGTGCTTTTTACATCGAATCGTGGGATTTCGAGGGCAATTTCTACTGAATTGGTTCACACATGGAAATGGACAGTCTACAACAAAAAATACGCGTCCCAGTCTACCGAAAAAATACGCGTCCCACATAGCAACAGTGATATCAGTTTGGCAGCATATTAGACCACAAACATAGTTGTTTTTATAAACCCATACAAAACTACCAAGTTGTCTGCAAACTATTATTTCAGTCGACAGCGGTTTGGGCGAGAACCGCGGAGACCACTCATTGACTTCGAACGGGAGACTCCCGCCGTCAACCCGCGGATCCGCTGGTTTTATCAGTCAACTTCGCTGCATAGTAGAAATGGTATACATTTTGGAACAAATTTAGAAACCCAGAGTATATTTTAGATTGTTGACAATGACTATGGAGCATGATGGCAGCATTTTTAAAACCTCGATTTGGAGCGATCGTCGCTTTCGGAAGCGACGCATGTGATTTTTTTTTAGCAATTCTGTGAAGCACCTCCTTCAGAGTTCAAGATAAGGTTAAGTTAAATAATTAATAATATAGTTGCTCAAAAATTGGATAAAATAAATCGCATAGCAAGTAGGTAAACTGAACATGTCAACACATCAGAACTTGTCACGTTACTGGTGTGTTGTGGTAATTTGGGACATCAACATCGAACTTGCATGTGGTGGTGTGTGTTGTCTGAAAGTCATCCCAGCAAAGGGTTGTCAGTTTGAAGCGAGAAACGGTAAACAACTGTAACCCCGACACGCCCTATACAACATACTTTTCATGTTATTGGTGATGTATTGTGTCGGTATCGACTCATCACCAATAGCATGAGGTATGGCATTAGGATGTGTCCGGGGGGGAGGATCCAAGGGGCACGACAGCCCCTGGTAGGTTCTGCAGCGCAGCGAGCGAATGTGAGCGGCACGTTCTAAACATGGGTCCCTGCGACCTTAATTGCTGTAAATGTTAGGTAAAGTTTGATTATGTATCATATGATTGGTTAATAGTTATGGTTTATGGTTATGATTGGTTATGTATGATTATGTACTTTACAGCAATTAAAAGGTAATAACAAAATGTATTGTGCATACGTTATACCACATTTGGAGTATTGTGAACAAGCCTGGTCTCCAACATATGAGAGATTGCTGGTTGTTAGAAAGAGTTAAAAAAGGGCAACAAAAATGGTTATTTGTCTTGGTAGTTGTCTTGGTAGGGGCACGACAGCCCCTGTAGGTTCTGCAGCCGCAGCGAGCGAATGTGAGCGGCACGTTCTAAACATGGGTCCCTGCGACCTTAATTGCTGTAAATGCTAGGTAAAGTTTGATTATGTATCATATGATTGTTAATAGTTATGGTTATGGTTATGCTTGGTTATGTATGATTATGTACATTTACAGCAATTAAAAGGTAATAACCAAAATGTATTGTGCATACGTTATACCACATTTGGAGTATTGTGTACAAGCCTGGTCTCTAACATATGAGAGATTGCTGGTTGTTAGAAAGAGTGAAAAAAGGGCAACAAAAATGGTTATTTGTCTCGGTAGTTTTCCTTATGAAGATAGATTAAAGAAATTGGGTATGTTTTCACTTAGATATAGAAGGCTAAGAGGAGATCTAATTGAAGTCTTCAAATTTGTAAATGGTCAGAATTCTGGATATTTAAAGGGAATGTGTAGCGTGGTACATCTCCTATCAAAATCTCCTATTAAAACTATGTGTGCCCATTGACAGTAGCCGGCCGGCGTGAAGACCGAACCCAGCCGGCCACCGCCCTTCTCTCCAGACAAAAACGACACTGGTAAAAAAGACTAGTGCGCAGCCGTCTAGACCGCACGTTTCAACAAAGTTATGATGGCCGCCATTAGCAGGCAGCCATTAGCAGTCAGTTACGGCCCGCAGGGAACGCGAGCCTGGCGAAGCTCCCTCTGAATCCTATCATTCAACGTGAACCCGCACCGTCAGCGAACCACGTCATTCAGCATGAACCCGCACCACCAGAGCCGCCACACCCTTTCCCTCCCCATCCTATCCCCTCTCCCCCCAGCCTCCCCGACGCACGCGGGACCGGCGCACCGCGGGACGTCACGGGTCTCAAGACGTTACCTAATAAGGGCATCCACAGGAGCGTTAGCAATGACAGCATGCAACGGCGTGTAAGCAGAAGAATAAAATAAAGCAAAGTAACAAGAGGAACTGATGGGAAGTTAATGATTGAAGAATTGATGCCAAGAGCAAATCGTGAAAGTAATTAATCACCTATCGACATGTGTTTTTGACCCCTACAATGTAAAAAAAAAATGATTTTTTGGAAAAATCCCCACAAAATCAAAATTTTCAAAGATATTAACACATTCGGAATATATGTGAGATAACTGAGTATAAGCATGCTGGTTGCTGCTGCATTGCTCTAAGTTGCTTGGTTTGGAAGTTAACAGGGGGGGGCCTGTCAGCCCCCCCCCGTAAGGCGAAGGTGAAAAAAGCTCCCGTAGAGCGAGGGTTAAAGTGCCGCAGATGGTGCTAAAATATATGATTGGTACCAGTGACGGCGGAAGATATTTTCGGATGTGGGGGAGGGGGGGGGGGGGGAACCAGGGCGCCCCCTCGGGCAATCTGCATCCCCCACCCCTAAAAAAGAGAAAAAAGAAATGCCGCGAAATGATATCTGTTCGGATTTAGGCCACAGTTTGTTTTCAAAGTTTATTATCTTTTCAACATATGCATTGCATTATACTACATTTCTCACACGCACGCCCCCCCCCCCCCCCACGTACAAATATGGTGCCACATCGGCATCTGTGCAGCCCGTCTGGCCAAGCCGGAACGGTGCCCGTATTGGCAAAAACCCATCCCGGCTCCGGGGAGGTCTGTAGATTACCGCCCCGGCCGGGGAGAGCTGTGGGGTACCTCACCGACGCTCCAGACAGGCCGCAGCCCCCGCCCGCACTGCCTCGCGCTTTACATCGCGTGGCAGTGCCCCATCGGCCGGCCCGGCGCGTGACCCGTCAGTCCGTTAGATTGGCGCGCCGCGCGCCCGCCGGCCGACTGGCCTTGCAAGGGCCGGTCTCAGGTTGGCCCGGTTGGGTAAGGGCGGGGTCGCACACATATGCATACAAAACATACAGGCATGTTGCACCACACACACACACACACACATACTGACATTTGACATGACAGCAACACAGTCACAACATCGCCGCCACGGGACGGAACACCACTGTCTGCCCCCGCACGCTACCGTCTTCAACTTATTATTCTCACAATGGCATCAGCTATCATCTCACACATCAAAACATGACCTAAAAGTACTTGGAATACACTACACAGCTACAAATCTAGATAAAATTACAGATACAAATATTCAACATAAAAGTGTGTGTTTACGAGCGAGCGTGAAGCGCTCGCTCGTCCTTCCGTGGTGTATGGGAAAAATCTGATTATGAGCGGCCCGTCCCGGCCCGGCCCGGGCCGGACCCGACCCGACCCGTGGCGACGCTTTTGAGAAGCTCATATCTCTGCAACCGCACGTCCGATTGACAAGCGGACTCTTTCTGAGCAGGCCCATCTAACTTACCCTGTTTGAGACCAGTTCCGACTGATGTGGGTGACTACCACTACGCGTGGCGCGTGCCGCGTGAGGGGTGTGAAAGTATTTTCTCGCAATAACTCCGCAACGACTGGACAGATTATGTGCAAATTTGGTGTGTGGTTAGGGACCCCTCAGCCGCCACTTTCACACTACTCAGGGGGTGGGGTGCCTCTGCACGTGCGCACGTGCACACCTCTATTTTCCATCTCAGGAACGGCTGAGCCGAGTTGTGTTCGAATTTGGTGCGTGGTTAGGGACCTCTCAGCCGCCGCCTTTCCACAAGTCTGGGTGGGGTGGCTTTGCACGTGCGCACGTGCACACCCCTATTCTATATCTCTGGAACGGCTGAGGCGATTGTGTTCAAATTTGGTGTGTGGTTAGGGACCTCTCAGCCCCCACTTTCACACAGTCAAAGGTGGATGCCTCTGCACGTGCGCACATGCGCACCCTTTTTGTATCTCAGAAACTACTTGCCCGATCGAGTTGAAATTCCCCATACATTTCCTTCGCGCTCGCTCGTTCATCACGAACGACGGCGCCTTACTAGTCCATAGAGAGATAGAGCAATGGAAGAGGCGTAATCTTTCCCCAGTTGGAAAGGTATGCATAATAAAAGCGTTATTATTGTCAAAACTTGTACATTTATTCATAGCATTGCAAACCCACCTGCGCAATGCATAAAAGAAATAGAAACAATGTTTTATAGATTCATATGGAGTGTAAAAGGGGACAAAATCAAACCAACGAAATGTATATAAAACTATGAACAAGACGGATTGAAAATGATTGATATCAAAAGCTTCATTGACAGTATGACACTATAATGGCTCAAACGCTTAAGTACTTCAAACGCCAATTGGACACATATAGCACATACACAATTACCAAATGTAAACCATCTCCTTACATGTAGAAAGGAAAAACTCATGTTAATAAGGAAACACATAACAAACCCTTTGTACAAAGATATACTTAATGCATTAATAAGGTTTGCTACCCAATACCAACCCAGTAATGAAGAAATACTATCGGAAATTATATGGTTTTCTGACCATAGTGGATTTTCAAAAAGTATTGGTAAGCAATGGGACAGAAAAGGGTTACGTTTTATTTGCGATTTATTTAATTCTTCTTCTGGATAGTTATACTCAAAGGAAAATATAAAATAAAAGTTTGGAATAGAAATTATATTCATTTGCCACGAAAGGTTGGTACGGAGACTTCTGCAGAACTTGATAAACTACTCAGGTAGAAAGGTAAATAACCCAAACATTCCACATAAGATAAAAGTCGTACATTATCAGTTGGTTCTTCCTCAATGATCTTTCAAATAGAATTGCCTTACTAGCAACGATTGGTAAGGATGTAATATACTAAGCGCGAATGAATAGAGTTTCACCTTCGCTAACTGTAATGATGAAAGCTTTAAAGATTGGAGCTGAAAAGGAATATAGTGCATATAGATTAAGGAATGATTTAGATGGCTTCGATAGTAAGTGGGGAGAACTCAAGACAATTATCGATTGAAAGGATTTCTTATTTTTGTATTGTAATAAACTCGCATTTCTTCTGGTTTGGTGATCAGTTAAAATGAGATCAGTCCCGAGCGATGCCAGTCGATCATAACACACGCATATCCTTTTGTGAACAGGCAACAGAAACATTACATAGAAAAAATACTTTACATAAAAAACTTTACATAAAAATACATACATACATACATACGTATATACATACATACATACATACATACATACATACATACATACATACATACATACATACATACATACATACATACATACATACATACATACATACATACATACATACATACATACATACATACATACATACATACATACATACATACATACATACATACATACATACATACATACATACATACATACATACATACATACATACATACATACATACATACATACATACATACATACATACATACATACATACATACATACATACATACATACATACATACATACATACATACATACATACATACATACATACATACATACATACATACATACATACATACATACATACATACATACATACATACATACATACATACATACATACATACATACATACATACATACATACATGCATACATACATACATACATACATACATACATACATACATACATACATACATACATACATACATACATACATACATACATACATACATACATACATACATACACACACATATACACTAACGTTGAGTGTGAGTGAGGCCAGGCGAACTGCTATTTCATTTGAGGCTTGGGTTTGTATGCTGATGCTTGTTGTTTGATCTGTGAATATGTGAAAATAAACTAGCCCTTAAGTGGAAAATACCCGAAAGAAAAAGTTACCACAATAGCGCGTGCCTGACGTTTACCTTTTGATCGGAGCTCTCACAGTTGTAAGGACGTCTCTAGATGCGTCTCGTTGTCCGTTGGAGCCTTTCGACTGCTTTTCTCTTTTCTTGATCAGATTATTGGTTCAGGAAATAGACTGGTAATATATGTATGGTTATGTGTTTATGATAATATAAACATATAAGATTATTGATGCATTTGCATTGTACTAATTTATTATCGTAAATATTAGCATATACGTAAGAAAATATAACCTAGTATATAATAGGATCGTATAATGAAACAATAAGATAAATACTCGAACTTCGTCTCGTCTCATATTCATTCGGGTTCTTCGGTGCGCTCCAATTAAGTCACTCAACTTCGTAAGAAGTGTTTTTAAAACAAAATTGTACCTTCTGACAAGTTATACATAATGTATTTAAGAGTAAACTTTTTACCTCCTGACAAACTAACATCATATATCAAGGTACAACTATGCAGATAAAGTATGCATACGAATACTATAAAACATTGCGTTAGGTACCCTTACGTGTGTTTGTCATGTAATCTGTAGTAGCCGTTTAATGCACAAACGCTTGGGGAACACACAATGCAGGAAAAACAGTTAACGATTTGGAGTAAGTGATGAGAATAACCCAAAGAGCAGATGCCTGGCAAAGCTTTCGGGCTTTCGGTATATTAATGAACACAGTTAATGATTTGTTTCATGTATATTTTACGACGGCAGTAATTCGCATATTTGCAGGCATTTACATAGTTGTTTATTGTAAATATATACTGTTCTATTTTATTCAAAATGGCAAGAATATATCAAACAGATACAAGAGTGCTGGCATCACTGTTTCTGTCACGTAGAAGCATCATCATTGGCATGTTTTTCATTTCAACACTATATAAGCTCCAACAAGCAACACTATACTTGGGAGCCCTATACAAGCTCCCAAGTGCCTCGCATAATGCCACCTACCTCGCATAATGCCACCTACCTGTTGATTCCTTGGCAAGCCAAGTAGTACTTTATCGTAGGCTTCGGCATACGAAACCGAGAATTAATTTTATATCTTAAAAATATTCGTTGTATATGGAAGTTTAACTTGACCGAAGGCACGCGCTCAATCATTACATTGGTGTTCGCACAGTGGTGGTGGAAACTGAGGTGCATTGCCTCAATGCCATACAAGTATACAAGCATTGTCTGCTTGTTTCAAAGGGGGAAACAGGGTTGTACGTTGGCGCAGGTTGCTCATGAACCCGACATTTGAAAATTTCAAAACTTAAATATGACACTTGTAACATACCAACATTTTTGTGTGCAAATTTGCAAACACATCCATTGAGTAGTTGCAAAAATACGCCCCCGAGAACATGTTTACGGTCAACGTTACGGCAGATGATCAACTATGACCAAATTGGGCCAAACATCATGTGTGACGTTACGACCGTTTGCGCATCAAGAACATTTTTAACAATGAATTTTTTGCAAACTTTGTTAATGTTTTTGCTGCAACTAGGCATCTTTCGACAAAATGCCTGAAGTGTAGTATATAATATTTATTTTTGTTAATTTTAAGCCAAAAACCCACAACGTGAAACTTGTCCATTGATTGATACTACAGCAGAGTGTTCATCCAGGGGAATACAATCTAAATCCTCCTGTTGCCAGGAGGAGATGAATTACACCGATTTTGTTTGTTTCAGATATACGAATTCCTGCGCGCACAACAGATTCATATTCATTTATTAGAATTCCTATTCATTTATTAGATATGATGAGATACCATATACCTGCACAGATGAAGGTTTCGGCAACTGTTCAGTCAGCCCCATTCTGCTAATCGAGACCCACATCCATATTTGCGACTAATGTGTGGCTGATAAACTTATTTTCACCCGTTTTCATTTTTAAGCATTTTACATTTGGATGCTTGCCCTTTTTTATCCGTTTTTGTTTGCGGTAATTAGCCAGACAATGGTGCCCGTTCATTAAAAACAAGTTACCACCATACCCGTCCAATTTCCATTCCTCAATGGGAATCTTATGCCATTTGGGACTTAGTGAAGGCTTTGGCATCTTAGCGACCTACGAGGGCATCATATTCTAGTGGTATTTTATTAGATGAAATGCTTTGCTTGTTGACGGTGTCCAAAGCTGTTTCACCATAAACCTCAAATTTCTTCCCGTATTTCTCGCATAAGAAAGCGTTACAAGGTCATGAGGAAGTGTGCTTAGTAGGCTTTTTGCTCAAACTCTCAAGTTCGAGTAGGGTTCCCGTCGATGGTTTTATGCAACAGATAAATTATAATGCAATAAAACTGGTGCGAATAGCGGAAAACTAGTCACATCGTGTTTTTCGATGCGTCAGTGTAACTGTTGTTATCACTTGCAATAAAATGGACGTACAGCCAATGTGTGTGATATTCGGTTCCCTGTTGAAGTCCCCAGCTATCCGGAGTCCGGACCAAGTGAAGTGAGAGAAACACCTCTGCGGTCTCCCCTCTCCGAGTCGCACACCGCCGGGAGTCCGGACCAAGTGAAGTGAGAGAAACACCTCTGCGGCCTCCCCTCTCCGAGTCGCCACCGCCCGGAGTCCAGACCAAGCGAAGTGAGAGAAACACCTCTGCGGCCTCCCCTCTCCGAGTCGCCACCGCCGGGAGTCCGGACCAAGTGAAGTGAGAGAAACACCTCTGCGGCCTCCCCTCTCCGAGTCGCCACCGCCCGGAGTCCGGACCAAGTGAAGTGAGAGAGACACCTCTGCGGCCTCCCCTCTCCGAGTCGCCACCGCCCGGAGTCCGGACCAAGCAAAGTGAGAGAAACACCTCTGCGGCCTCCCCTCTCCGAGTCGCCACCGCCCGGAGTCCGGACCAAGTGAAGTGAGAGAGACACCTCTGCGGCCTCCCCTCTCCGAGTCGCCACCGCCCGGAGTCCAGACCAAGTGAAGTGAGAGAGACACCTCTGCGGCCTCCCCTCTCCGTGTCGCCACCGCCCGGAGTCCGGACCAAGTGAAGTGAGAGAAACACCTCTGCGGCCTTCCCTCTCCGAGTCGCCACCGCCCGGAGTCCGGACCAAGTGAAGTGAGAGAGACACCTCTGCGGCCTCCCCTCTCCGAGTCGCCACCGCCCGGAGTCCGGACCAAGTGATGTGAGAGAAACACCTCTGCGGCCTCCCCTCTCCGAGTCGCCACCGCCGGCCGGTGCTGCCATGCCAGGTCGTCCACCTCGGTATCTATCGAGGTGATCAGGATACGCCAGCCGCCCCGGGCGGCGGCGGGCGGCGGCCGGGGACTCAGTGGCAGTGACCCGTGGGTGCCGCGCAGAACCCCGGGGTCATTGAACCCCGGGGTCATTGCACTACCGAGAACGGGGAAATCAACAGCACACGACGAAGAGCTACCGGAACACCCCACACAGTAACCATCGTTCTGTACATGCCTTGTTTTCTTTCCAATGCCTCATATATTCATATTCCGTCTATCAAGCATCAAGGTATACCTCGGAACAGCTAAGTTCCTGCTAATATTAACATGCACATTTACACATTACATATTTTATGCGCTCAACCGTCATTTTCTACTTCGGTAGAAGCTGCCAGGACGTGGTGTTGTCGTTGAGTGCTGACAGTGTGTCCCGTATTATTATCGACTCCGCGATCCGCCTGTCTGCCTCGTCTTCACATTTCCGCACGATCCGGTGGTCAGTCACCAACGGACAATCCCGTCCCGTCCCGTCCCGTCCCGTCCCGTCCCGTCCCGTCCCGTCCCGTCCCATCCCATCCCATCCCGTCCCGTCCCGTCCCGTCCCGTTCCCGTCCCGTTCCCGTCCCGTTCCCGTCCCGTTCCCGTCCCGTTCCCGTCCCGTTCCCGTCCCGTTCCCGTCCCGTTCCCGTCCCGTTCCCGTCCCGTTCCCGTCCCGTTCCCGTTCCCGTCCCGTTCCCGTCCCGTTCCCGTCCCGTTCCCGTCCCGTTCCCGTCCCGTTCCCGTCCCGTTCCCGTCCCGTTCCAGTCCCGTTCCCGTCCCGTTCCCGTCCCGTTCCCGTCCCGTTCCCGTCCCGTCCCGTTCCCGTCCCGTTCCCGTCCCCGTCCCGTCCCGTTCCCGTCCCGTTCCCGTCCCGTTCCCGTCCCGTTCCCGTCCCGTTCCGTTCCCGTCCCGTTCCCGTCCCGTTCCCGTCCCGTTCCCGTCCCGTCCCCGTCCCCGTCCCCGTCCCCGTCCCCGTCCCGTCCCGTTCCCGTCCCGTTCCCGTCCCGTTCCCGTCCCGTTCCCGTCCCGTTCCCGTCCCGTTCCCGTCCCGTTCCCGTCCCCGTCCCGTTCCCGTCCTGTTACCGTCCCGTTACCGTCCCGTTACCGTCCCGTTACCGTCCCGTTCCCGTCCCCGTCCCGTTCCCGTCCCGTTCCCGTCCCGTTCCCGTCCCGTTCCCGTCCCGTTCCCGTCCCGTTCCCGTCCCGTTCCCGTCCCGTTCCCGTCCCGTTCCCGTCCCGTTCCCGTCCCGTTCCGTTCCCGTCCCGTTCCCGTCCCGTTCCCGTCCCGTCCCGTCCCGTCCCGTCCCGTCCCGTCCCGTCCCGTCCCGTCCCGTCCCGTTCCCGTCCCGTCCCGTTCCCGTCCCGTTACCGTCCCGTTCCCGTCCCGTTCCCGTCCCGTTCCCGTCCCGTTCCCGTCCCGTCCCGTTCCCGTCCCGTTCCCGTCCCGTTCCCGTCCCGTTCCCGTCCCGTTCCCGTCCCGTTCCCGTCCCGTCTCGTCTCGCTCCGTTCCCGTCCCGTCTCGTCTCGTCTCGTCTCGTCCCGTTCCCGTCTCGTTCCGTTCCCATCTCGTCCGGTTCCCGTCTCGTCCCGTTCCCGTCTCGTCTCGTCTCGTTCCCTTCTCATTCCGTTCCCGTCTCATCCCGTTCCCGTCTCGTCCCGTCCCGTTCCCCTCTCGTCTCGTCCCGTTCCCGTCTCGCCCCGTTTCCGTCGAGTTCCCGTACCGTTCCAGTCCCGTTCCAGTCCCGTTCCAGTCCCGTTCCAGTCCCGTTCCCGTCCCGTTCCCGTCCCGTTCCAGTCCTCCCGTGCCTCTTCTTCCGTCCTGTTCAATTCCTGTCACGCTACCGTCCCAATCCCGTCTCCACTCCCGTCCCGTTCTTTACTCGTGCCCGTCCCGCTCCGTTCCTGTCTCGTTACCATCATGTGTCCGTCACTTTCTCATCCCATTATAGTTCTGTCCCTATTTCATTCCATTCCCGTCTCCCGTATCGTGTAAGCGATTGCACTTCCCGTCCCGTTCCGTTCCCGTCCCGTTCCCGTCCCGTTCCTGTCCCGTTACCGTCCCGTTACCGTCCCGTTACCGTCCCGTTCCCGTCCCGTTCCCGTCCCGTTCCCGTCCCGTTCCCGTCCCTTTCCCGTCCCGTTACCGTCCCGTTACCGTCCCGTTCCCGTCCCGTTCCCGTCCCGTTCCCGTCCCATTCCCGTCCCGTTCCGTTCCCGTCCCGTTCCCGTCCCGTTTCCGTCCCGTCCCCGTCCCGTTCCCGTCCCGTTCCCGTCCCGTTCCCGTCCCGTTCCCGTCCCGTTCCCGTCCCGTTCCCGTCCCGTTCCCGTCCCGTTCCCGTCCCGTTCCCGTCCCGTTCCCGTCCCGTTCCGTTCCCATTCCGGTCCCGTTCCGTTCCCGTTCCGTTCCCGTTCCGTTCCCGTTCCGTTCCCGTTCCGTTCCCGTTCCGTTCCCGTTCCGTTCCCGTTCCGTTCCCGTTCCGTTCCCGTTCCGTTCCCGTTCCGTTCCCGTTCCGTTCCCGTTCCGTTCCCGTTCCGTTCCCGTTCCGTTCCCGTTCCGTTCCCGTTCCGTTCCCGTTCCGTTCCCGTTCCGTTCCCGTTCCGTTCCCGTTCCGTTCCCGTTCCGTTCCCGTCCCGTCTCGTCTCGTTCCGTTCCCGTCCCGTCTCGTCTCGTCTCGTCCCGTTCCCGTCTCGTTCCGTTCCCATCTCGTCCCGTTCCCGTCTCGTCCCGTTCCCGTCTCGTCTCGTCTCGTTCCCTTCTCATCCCGTTCCCGTCTCATCCCGTTCCCGTCTCATCCCGTTCCCGTCTCGTCCCGTCCCGTTCCCCTCTCGTCTCGTCCCTTTCCCGTCTCGCCCCGTTCCCGTCTCGTCCCGTTTCCGTCGAGTTCCCGTACCGTTCCCGTACCGTTCCAGTCCCGTTCCAGTCCCGTTCCAGTCCCGTTCCAGTCCCGTTCCAGTCCCGTTCCAGTCCCGTTCCAGTCCCATTCTAGTCCCGTTCCCGTCCCGTTCCAGTCCTCCCGTACCCCTTCTTCCGTCCTGTTCAATTCCCGTCACGCTAACGTCCCATTCTCGTCTCGTTCCGGTCACACTCCCGTCCCGTCTTTTACTCGTTCCCGTCCCGCTCCGTTCCTGTCTCGTTAACCATCATGTGTCTGTCACTTTCTCATCCCATTATAGTTCTGTCCCTATTTCATTTCATTCCCGTCTCTCGTATCGTGTAAGCGATTGCTGATTCAATATCGGCTCGGTATAGATCCGATACGCGCACCACTGTACAAATATTTTTTAGGAGACAATTTTATGAAATATTTCGAAGTTACGTAACTTCCATAACCGCCGTTTCCCCGCCATTTTCCCACTATTCCACATTTTTGTTATCTTCTCATTACAAGCAACTCGCTCCTTTGTGAATCGTGGCGGGGCTCCATTGGGGGCGAAAGGCCAAGGGGGAGGGGCATACCAAACCCCCTGCATGGTCACGTAGGTATGGAACTCTACACTGACGAGGGTTACGCCATGCACGGGACTTAATACTGCTGAATTTCACTCAATGGCTAGGTTTGGTCACGTTTAAAGACAATTAATTCAAATCAGTGACCATATTTTGTCTCAGACAGAAGAAGGAGAAATATTTTTCTCCTTCTTCTGTCTGAGACAAAATATGGTCTCGCCAAAGAAGACGAGGTGTTGGTGGAACCCGGCGCTTCGCCGCAAGGTGAAATAGATGCAGCAGCTGAAGTAGACCGGTTCTTGAAAGACCCGCTGCTGACAACCTACGTCATATCTCAGGCCGGCTGGTCTGAGGGGGTCGCGACTCATTGAACTAACAAACGGGCTAAGCTGCTGTCAAGAATATTCGCCAAATGTGCGGGACTGGACATGAAGTCGTGTCTCGATGCGGTAACAACCACCTCAGTCATGGATGAAATCGAAGAAGACCTCAAACAGACGTGTATATGACAACCGGCACTATGCAAGAACAAAGTTATAGCGCTCGTTCAATTCTGCCGCTTCGCTCATGGCCGCATCCCCGAGTCCAGACCCGCCCTCCAGTCAGCTATCTCAAGGGCTGAAGAGTGGAAGCACAAGGCCTCAAAAGAAGACAAAAAGAGAGAAGCGAAGTTGCAGGGAAGGATGCGCGATGACGCTTACCTACCGTCCAGGGAGGAACTCAAACGGAATATCGTGAGGTGGACAGTGAGCTGTAAAAGTTCCTCCGCGGCGAACGAAAGCCCAACTACACGAACGTAGTCCAGCTGAGGAGAGTTCAGTCCAGCTGAGGAGAGCTTTTTGTGTTAATTTCAAAGACAAGTTGCGATAATGCAGAGCATGCTGGTCGCTTTCACATCAGTTAGTTAACAAGTGTGTTGTCATTGTTGTTTCCCACTCTGCATACTTTGCTTGGCAACGCTGTAATATTGCTGTCAGGTTTTAAACAAAACGGTGCATGACATTACGAAGTGTGCGAGGCGGAGAAGTTCAATCATCGTGCTGATGTTGCGCTTTTTGAACATGAGACAATACACGGTCGATGCTTTGGTGAATTATGATATTTCCGTTTCCGAGTGTGATGTTGAGATTTCGGTTGACTGACTTGAAAATATTTCAACTTAAAACTTCCTATATTTAAGGCGGTTGGACGGGCTAACAATGACAACGCATTGGCGGTCGGTCAACGGCGGTGGACGAACTTGCTGCGGCAGAAAGAGACAAACAAAATCGAAATCGACTCGGAAAAAACTGGCATGGGTGACGTCACATGATTGTGAAAGATTCCGGTAGGAGCAACCAAGTGAAGGAATTTTACTGGTAGGAAAGGGAGGATACAAAACATGGGACTGTGCACAAACTAAACAGGACAAAACGCGACATTTCCCCCACTCGTAGTATTACTTCGAAAATCTGACTTTTCTAGCAATCAATCTTGCCGGCGGAAACAGGGAGCCGGAACGGTGGCAACAGGGAGATTCAACAACGGCAGTTGGATCGCATCAAAGACCAGCGTGGTGGTCTTGCGGTCACGTTGTAACTGCGAACTCGCGATTCGACACAGCGTATCAACACAAACTCAACTCAACGGTGCGGCAGCACAACACAGCCACGAACTCCGAGCAGCAGCAGCTGACAGTGAATGAGTGGCCGCAGCAGGCAGTGAACGAGCGGGGGCATGACTGCCAAGGTCACCGAGGTTACTTGAAGTTACGATCACTTTGTGTGCCATGGCTTCTGATAGAATTGGGAACAATAATATTGGCATATTTATTAATTTATACGTGCCGACACATCCACTCTTCGTACATTGCATGATGTTATAAAACGGTGCACTAGCGGCTATTCCGTGCCCGTCGAGATGTTATATGAGATGATCAGGTGATGTAGGAAAAGGATGGCGCAGTGCGGCGCGTCAGCCATTTAGGCGCCGGGCACAGCGAACTGCATTAGGGAGGGGAAAAGATATAAAGTGGCAGCAAAAAGTACTGTGCAACAATATAAGGTATATACGTAAAACAATACAAACTCGACGGAGATGCAAGTGGTATGTCGCTTCGTTCGTCGTTTATAATGATTATCTTGTCGAACAAAATGAATTGCCAACCAACATTACTTTAAATTGTCCCTCAAAAGCCATCTCGTGGGTCTTTTTCTTAGGTCGACTAATGAATTTGACTTGATCCGGCTTTACTATGCATGGTTGAATGCGTTTCATTAACCCGCGAGTTAATGGGGTATATTTCATAACGCGACTTACTGGGGGGGGCTATTTTTTGCCCCCCCCCCTCGTATCTCCGGAACTACCGGAGCGAATGTAAAAACTCAAACGGCATTCGATAGCCCTGATAAATTTGTAGAGGAAAACATAATATTGTTGACCTCAGGGTCACCGATGACATCACATGTCAGGTCAAGTACAAAATGTTTGACCGTGTCAAAAGGTCTCGATGGATGGAATTGTCGCGCAAAAATGCGATATTAAACGCATAAGCTGTCGATAAATCGGTATGATTCGTGTGTCTGACAATTGTAAGTACATTTCTAAGCTGTTTATGACCTTGGGTCAGGTCAAGGTCATCCGAGGTCACGAGGTCAAACTGCAGATTACGGTCATTAGGCGTTGTAACACATGTTTATGGGTTTGTTTATCGTCTAGAACGCGTAAAATGACCTTAAAACATTGTTTGTTCCATATAAATAGGAGTAAAAAGCAAAAATGGAAATGCGTTTTGTATGCATAGTAATGCCGTGAGAGGTGGTCGATTTTTGTTATTTAAAGGTCATAACTCAGTCATTTTTGAAGATATCGACTTCAAATTTGGTACACATATTCACCACACACGTCTTGATCACATATATTCCGGTTTTGGGTAATTCTGATTTTTTCTTGAAAATTTTGTAAGAACAAAAAAAAAATGTATTTGGATTTCTCAAAATTTTGAATTTAAAAAAAACTCAAAATTCCGAGATAGCAGTTTGATAGCTCAGTCTATTTTCAGTAATTTGATTTAAAATAATTGAGTTTATCTAAAACATCGTACCTTTAACAGCGTTTTCCGCAAACCATTATTTTGAAACCAAAACCGAAGAACATGACGTCACTGACGTCATTCCCGGTTGACCTATCATAACCTTATATTTTTCCTTTTGCCAACATGTGTAGAATTGATGTGAGAGAAGGTACCGCAAGTTTGGTGACGATACCGGTGTTCGTGTAAGAGTTATTGCAAAATAACGGGAGGAGGGGGGGGGGGGGGCAAAAATAGCCCCCCCCCCCCCCAGTAACTCGCGGGTTAATGAGACAGTGCGTATTTCCCAGAAAAACCGGTTTACGTACCTATACTCAAATACACAATGCTTCCTGCTCGATAGAGACTGGTAAAGTTTTGAATCATGCCGCTTGTCGCCAGTCCAATATGGACCAGTAGGATACAACTAACAGCCACTGAATCGTATCCAACGACCACCGTCGTCACATGGGTGCTCAAAATGTTCGCGTTTAAGCCGGCGATCCACTAATAAAACGTCTCTTGGGTTGGTTTTAAGGTAGTCAATTTTGGTTTGCGCGCTGTCTCTGGCCGACGTAAATTCGACCACATATCGGACGTGCGAGATGCACTGGGCTGGCTCACCACCCGGCAACTGTACGAACTTCAATCTTTCCACCTTCTTCACAAAATTTTCCAGCTTCCCAGCTTTCGGCCAATTCTGAACTTCGTTCCAGAAGCACCCGCCAGGACGCTGATTTGGCCATCCCGCGCGTGAGAACTACAACCGGCAAGTGTCGCTTTTTATATATTACGGTGCAGCGGTACAACACCCTGTCTCGGGACATTCGTGACATGTCTTTGCCGTCATTTAAACGTAAAGTTGGCATTCTTTTACATGACATCTGATGTGCTGTGCTGGATGTGTGTGCTTGCGATCGTGTATTGTGTGTGTTTTGTTTTTCTACTCAGTGTACGCATGTGTGTCGTTTTTAACATGTATCTCATCTTTTAACCCTGACACGACGCTCAGAATAGCCGGTTGTATGTATCGGAGAGTGTTTTTACCGTAAATACAGTTTGAAGCTGTAAAATGGCATCGGTTACTCGAGGACTAACAAAACTCGTGATCCCGCCCTCCCGTCCCGCCGAATTCTGGTAGCCGTTAGGTGTTGGTGAAAGATAAATATGGAGTGATGATGTGAGGGCGGCAGACCCGGGACGGGCGGGTATCACATTACACCGTGGGAGAACGCGTCGTCGTGTCGCGACGCGCCGAGCGCCGCCGTACTATGGATCGTCCATATATTACGTAACGCTTTCTTCGGCAATATTCAACACGCTGTTGAATATTGCCGTTTTAATGTAACGCTTCGTAACGTTTCGACTGAGCCCCGTATATAATTAAGTAGCGCAAACATGTTTGAAGTTTGAACCCCCCTCCCCCTAGCCTCTGTAAAACATACAAAATCATGCTTAATGTAGCATGAACATCGTCGTGGCGGTCAATATCTTGAATTCCAGACCCTGTGCTAGTCACTCGTATAGGCTTTGTATGATTCTGTTATTGTTTCCGTTTAAGGTTCATTTTAATTGTCCAGCTTTACGATAACACCCGTGCGACCCCCTCCAGCTATGTAATATATGTGTATATATTCATATACAGACAATTATGGCATACATGACACAGGAAGTAAACACATAGGCGGACGTGTTTCGTCATAAATGACTTCATCAGCACCATATATACAAGATGAAATAATGCACACACTCAAGGAAAGCTATACATCACAGTTTCAATCAATTCGAATTATTATTTAAATGTTCTAGAAGAATGTGATATAAAAATTGTTCTAATATACAATCATTGAGGGATTTGAGACGATTAAAACTGCTTGCTAGCTTCTTCTTGGTGTAGTATTCCTTCATCTCTGTGTTGCTTGTTGTTGTTCCGTTCATGTCTGACAAATGTTTTCATATACAGACAATTATGGCATATATGACACAGGAAAGCAAACACATAGGTGGACGCGTTTCGTCATTAAAGACTTCATCAGCACCATATACACAAGATGAAATAATACACACACGCAAGAAAAGCTATACATCACAGTTTCAATCTATTCGAATTATTGTTTGAATGTTCTAGAAGAATGTGATATAAAACTTGTTCTAATATACAATCATCCTGAATGATGTAATCGATGTCGCTAACGCAGAGAACGGTGGCGTAATATTCCAGAAACTGAGAGGTGAGATTAACTCAGGTTACTTTTATGGAAACTCAGGCACCCAAAGAATTTATCCCTATTAGACCAATCATTTTGCATGGATTCCCACGCCAGCTTACATTGTATCTATACAGCTGAACTCTATTATTTCACCTTGCATACCGAAAACTTATTCCCTGAGATCGTCTGAAGAATTCATAGAAATACTCAGAGTACGGGAGAGGCATGACACCCTGGCATCTCTTGACGCATCTTCACTCTTTACGAATGTCCCTGTCGATCAGACGATTGATATGCTTCTTGAGAACGTGTACTCTCATGCGTCTATCCCGGCGCCACGTGTACCTAGAGCAAGAGCTAACTCAAACGTCTCTTTGAGATATGCACAAAAGACACTCTTCCCTTTTGCACCCAGACTTGCACCCAGAGGGCAAGCTTTGCCGACAGATCGATGGGGTGGCAATGGGTTCCCCTTGGGGTGTCATTTGCGGAAACGTATATGGCACAGATAGAATCACTGACCTTAGAGAGCCTAGAGGAAACCTTTCACGTACTGCCGGTACACTGATGACATATTTGTTGATATTGTTGACGAGGAACAACTCATGTGCCTCAAATCCGAACTTGAAGACAAATCAATGATCAAATTCACGTTCGAAATGTCAGTAAACTACCGAATTCCATTTCTAGATGTAACAGTTGATGCTTCAAATAAAACAATCGTTACCTCGGTGTACAGGAAACCCACTGATATTGGTAGATGTCTTAAAGGGATTATACGGGTTTCCGTCCTGAAAGTAAATGCACTCTTTTGCAGTTGTATGAGCTTTAAACACATTGAAGACATATAACAGGGACCTCAATGCTCATTTAGTCCATTATTTCAGAAATTATCAGCGTTAAAACTTGGGCGTTTTTCGAGACTAGTATCAGATAACGAGCACTTGATCGACACTACTGTCCACCACTTTTATCTTAAGATCAATTTGAGAGTTTTGAATTATCTGCAAGTCCTACACTGGATCACAAAATTATTATGCAATTCAAAACTGACGGGACTTTGTATTACTACACACTGTTCGTTGAGGTTTTGTGTTTTTGTGGTTTTCTTTTCTCTGGCCAGTCTGGCTTTTCTCAGCGTTGAGAATTTGGTGGTGGCATATTAATTTTTTGGCATGAAAATGCATGCAAAATATATAATTTTATGGGAAAACTAGGTAACTGCTGCTGTCGTTGGAATAAAACAAGTTTATTTTCTTTCAAATATTGCTTATTTTACCGGAAATATGCCTTACGTGAGGTGTTTTTATTAGCATAAAAGAGATGACTGGCTCTGCCTCAACCGGTCCTGCAGAAAATACGCGGTGGCATCACCGCGCACTTTGGAATGTCCTTACGTGCAGAAGAGGTCATTCCCAGAAAAATGTGGCTGTCGGCAATAGGCGCGCACGCGGGGGAACGGCTGGCGGAGCGGCGCCTGGCCACTACTATTACTTTCAGATCCCCTGGTCAAAACGGGACCGTCCCGTTTGGGGGCGGTGCCTATATATTTCGAAAACCCCTGAAGTTAGGGGGCGGAAGTTTTCGAAGCTGTGTTAGGACGTCGCTCTCCCTATGTGACCAGAAAACTGTTGATCCAGTCCATCTAGAGCACACCTTGGTACTTACTTAATGAGTTAACTATTATATTTATGTATTACTATTAAATTATTTATATGTTAAATTTTCAATAATAATTCATCACAATTAATAATTAATTATGGAATAAGAAATTCGTTAATTAAATCCGTTGCAGACTATGGTCACTAGCGGATCCAGGAGGGGGGGGGGGGGAATTGCGGCCATGACTCCCCTCCAAACCGCCTGAAATCGGCACAAAATTGACACATTTCCTGATATGGAAGACAATCTAAGCAACTTTTACAAAGGAAAGTTTGTTTAAAATCGGTTATCAATGCATAACCAAGCGAAATACGATGAGTTTTCAGAATTATGTGATATTTTTGGGGGGATTTGGCCCCCCTCCGCCCACCACCCGTCCCCCCTCCAACCACCGTTCTGGATCCGCCAATGACTATGGTAGTAGCAGTACCATACGCTAGTACCATGAGGTTTATCGGAATGGGCCGGTAATCGCATATCGAAACGTGGCAGCTAACGCCCATCCTCGTCGTGAGTGATTTTCTTGGCCTTAGCAACAAGTGGCGTAGTGCCAACGCAGCATCAAACTTAGTTTTATAATTACCATTAGCTTTCTCACGGTCTCGATGTGACGTTCCCCACTCCGTCGGTCTGCACCGCTCACGCCTCACCCTCCTCCCCGCCCGACAGCTGCCGGCCGATGCGAGGCGACACCGGGTCCAGTGTGGTGTCAGATGTCCATTCGCATAAACATATTCCACTGTAGCCGACTTGCGTGTTAGAGTGACAACGTCATCACCACGCTACTCCCTCCATCTAGCGGGTTTCACTGCAACTAGTAGTTCCAATATGACCGCGCCAGACAGTTTTGGATGGCGCAAGCTTGACTGCCACGGCTTTGTGTGTGGCTGTATGCCACGGTTTTGGATGCGGCGAGCACCATTTTGGATGCGGCGAGTTTGGCTCATGAAGATGTCCCCTACCCGGACGAATTTTGGATGTCGCAAGCGTTGTTGGCAGCGGTTTTGGATGGGACAAGCATTGAATGCTACAACTTTGAACGCTTTGATAGTTCCCCCTTAGGACGCTGATCACGAGTGTCATGCTCTTAGTGGTGGTATTTTGCGTTACTGAAGAGTTCGAGGGTTAGTAATACTCCTTTTGATATTCTCGGGATGTCTCGATTTTGCTGAAACTTGGTGTTCAGACTACAGACCATAGTTAGGACAATGATCACGAAATCTTCCGTTTGATATTCCGGCATGATTTGATTTCGCAGAAAGTGTAATGCTTTCTACTTTTATTTTCGTGTCTCAGTGCAGGAAACAGTATCATATACCACATTGTGCCCGCCCTAGACTAGCCAGATGCAACAACCTGATTAACTATTATCAAACCGAAATGTGCTTCCTTGACAAATAATGCAAAAAATGCATCGTATGGTTACCAAAACCACACGTCAGTGTCTGAATTCAGCCTTTACCGAGCAAAATATAAAAAGTACCGTACAACACAGCCATCCAGATTCTTTAAATGAGAATGATCTGCTTCAGGCAAAAACGCAGTCATACAATCGAATCACATTAAGTGTGATATGTACCAAAGCAACCCCTCTAACTAGCATCGGTCGACCGGCGAGGCAATTCACGTGATACAACCTCCATTACACACAACATGATGAACGATTCAGTCGGAAGGCGTGTCAAAGAACGCAAACGGTGAATACCGTGATTGATTCAGTGATAAACGAAGTTCGCCGCACATGCACGTTGCGCACACAAACCTTCATCACCAACCGGTTGCAGCATGCAAGCATATCATTCAAGTGCAGTGACGGTAATGCTATAACTCTTTGGCCTAGCACGACGGGTGCGGGTGACCGGCTTCCTGGTCGGCCTGGCACGACGGGTGCGGGTGACCGGCTTCCTGGTCGGCCTGGCACGACGGGTGCGGGTGACCGGCTTCTTGGCCGGCCGGTCGGAGCGCGCCGCGTCCGACCTGCGCCGTTTTCGTGCCGAGGCCGGCGGCGGCGACGCGTCGACGTTGTGACTGCGCAGCGCCGAGCGCCGTGTGCGAGGCGGCGTGGTCAGCGAGGAGCGCCGCTGGCGCACCTGCTGGCTTCACTCGTCCGTTTTCAGGCGCACCTTCTTCTGCAGCAGCTCGGCGGACAAACTGCGACGGACGGTGGCCAGCGGGATGGAAGCGCGCACCGCCGCCGCCGGTGGGGCCTAGCAACAACAGTGAATACCGTGACGCAAGGGGAGGGAAGTAGGCCTGACGGAAGAGGGAGGCCGCCTTGCTGCGCTCGGTCAACCGGCCAGTCCTGCCTGCCTCCTCCGAGGGACGCTTGTTGCTGAGCTCGGCTCCGACTCGGACTGGGGCAGACGCTCCTTCACCACCTGTGGGTAGAGGGGCGGCCAGCTCAGGGGTCAGATAAGGTCATGGCGCGACCACACCAACATACAGTACAACAACCAGCGTACATCAACCAGAACCAGACTCAGAACAGCAGCAAGTCAAACAGGGGTCAGACACAGCAACAAGTCACACGGGGTCAGACACAGCAGCAGGTCACACGGGGTCAGACACAGCGGTAGGCCACACAGGGTCAGCTGACGCAGCGGCAGGTCACACAGGGTCAGACACAGCAGCGGCAGGTCACATGGGGACAGACACAGCAGCGGCAGGTCACATGGGGGCAGACGCAGCATGGCAGGCCTACAGGGTCAGACACAGCGGCAGGTCACATGGGTCAGACACAGCAGCAGGTCACACGCGGTCAGACACAGCATATTATACATCCATGATTCATGACATATTTTTGCAATGTCCAATGATACATCTTGTTGAAGCTGCTTATTCTGAACACACTTTCTGTCAGTGCACCATGTTATGCACAGTATGGCAGCACAGTATGACGTCACAGCATCATATGGTAACATCCGAAAAGCAGAGACAGTTTGCACCAGGGCAGCATTTCCATATTTCTTCTGACGAAGCCGTTATTATTATAAATAGGTTAGGTTAGGTTAGGTTGCGTGAATACATCAGACAACTTATTTACGCTGCAGGGTTAGGTCTTGTCTACAAGATCGTCTGGGGTTCTGAGGGGGGGGGGGGGGGGGGCAGCCCCGAGTAGGGCTGCAGCGCAGTGAGTGCAGTGTTCTAAACGTTGGTCCCTGCAACCGTAATTGCTGTAAAGGTTAGGTCAGGTTTAATTGTTATTACAATTGTTTCCTGGCACACCCTGGTTAGGTTTAACGGCTTCGTCGGAATAAATATGGACATTTTGCTGTGGTGCACAATGCTGCTGCTTTCTGATGTTACCATATCCTGCCATACTGTGCATTACACGGCGCACCGACAAGTACCTACCTTAGTCAAAGATTATCTGTATCATTTTTGGTCAGAGAATCTTGTATTTCAAGAAGAATTGCTAACCTAACTCTCATAATGCCAAAAAGATGATTCAGTAAATAAAACACAAGATAGGAAGCTTTCAGCTTGCGAAGAATTGCTAACCTAACTCTCATAATGCCAAAAAGATGATTCAGTAAATAAATCACAAGATAGGAAGCTTTCAGCTTGCGCCTTCATCAGCCATTATTTGTATTGTACAAATAATGGCTGATGAAGGCGCAAGCCGAAAGCTTCCTATTTACTGAAGGCGCAAGCCGAAAGCTTCCTATTTACTGAAGGCGCAAGCCGAAAGCTTCCTATTTACTGAAGGCGCAAGCCGAAAGCTTCTATTTACTGAATCATCTTTTTTTTTGGCATTATGAGAGTTAGGTTAGCAATTCTATTTATTGTGATGTCTCTCAAAACAGTGTTGAAAAATATTCAAAATCTTATATTTCCATATTTTATCATTTTGCTCACGGAACATCATCACTAGCGAACATATTGATAGAACACCACTGGCGGATACAGTGAAAGACCCCAGTGGCCATAGCTCCTGCCAAATGGGGAAACAAATTGCAAACAATGGGCATGTTTCAGCATTTTATATACAATATAAGCAACTTTTACTTAGGGAAATGTGTTTTGCAATCCTCCATCCTCCTCAGGAGAGCACAATTTCCTCCTTTCAATTTGGTTAATGTGTCAGAACTTTTTTTCAATATTAAAATAATGGCATGTGGCACATTTTCCCCACTCAATGTTTTGCAAAGGTATCCGACATAGGCGTCTGATTACCCCCAAAAATGTATCCTAATGGCAAGCAAATTGCCTTTGGTCTGGCTTATGCTCTTGTGATGTTTGAAACGATAATCACAGCATAATCGGTGAATAAGTTGATATGAAAATAGAAACCTGTTGAGTGTTGGCTGTCGGTAAATTAAATAGCATGACGCACTCACCTGAACACCGAAGTCCTTTCACTGTGAACTCCACATACCACACATCGAATCTTTGGCATCGTTTGCAAATTGCATTAGACTATATATAACCACAGCGCACAACCAATACCGATCCACCCGGCGATCGAGAAATAAAACACGCAAATATCTCCAAGTTTAACCTTAAAACAAGTCGACTATCATCACCATTTGGTAAAGAGAGGTGGCGTCATCGACTTTAGACCCCTATTCAAATACACGTGGGGTTTATTCGTTACAATTGTGAAGACCAAGGTTGAATTTATTTTTGATTATACCTATGTGGTTGTTTAAACTGCTACCCTGCTTAATTGCAATGCAAATCCAACAGGATGGCTAACTCAACTCAAAACTAAAGTTAAGGTGGGAGTGTCCCTTTGACCCGACGTGCTCCCGACGTGTAGCCGATGTTACCCCGACATCGGGCCGACGTCTGCCCGCGATGCTTTGCCGAGCTCGACCCGCTACGCAAAATAGCCACGAAATTCCTGCAACATAGGTTCTACGGGTTATTTTACACGTATAATTCGATAGTGATGCCATTTTACCATCTGACTTCATTTACGTAAAGTCAAGCTCAAGCTCAGGTCAAGGTCAGATCACATATGGTCAAAATTTCAAATTAATCAATATAAATACAAAAGTATGTTGCTGGACCAGTTTTGCGTCCGGAATGCAGCAGTGGCATTCATTTGCTCGTAGTTGGTCATTACAAAAACGTCATGAGTTACCTTACTTTAGAAGCCAAAAGTCAGTCAAAAGTGGAGATATTGTTTTAGAAGTTGGTTTGGAAATTGCCCATATGTGGTTCTCGGATATACACATATTCCTGTTTTTATATCTTTGAAAGAAGCATGTGTATATACCACAACAAAACGTTTATATGTATTTTTGGTGGTCAAAAAAAAATATTCTCACAAATCCGAGCTAGCCATTTTGTAGCCCTTGCCATTTGCTATCTTTTGACGTTTTGTATTGCATTTTGCTCAAGATATGGCATCTGTACGGTCTGTTAACCCTCGCCCTACGGGGACCGTTTCTCACCCTCGCCCTACGGGGACCGTTTCTAACCCTCGCCCTACGGGGACCGTTTCTCACCTTCGCCCTACGGGGAGGGGACCGTTTCTCACCCTCGCCCTACGGGGACCGTTTCTCACCTTTGCCCTACGGGGACCGTATCTAACCCTCGCCCTACGGGGACCGTTTCTCACCTTCGCCCTTCGGGGACCGTTTCTCATCCTCGCCCTACGGGGACCGTTTCTCACCTTCGCCCTTCGGGGACCGTTTCTCACCCTCGCCCTACGGGGACCGTTTCTCACCTTCGCCCTTCGGGGACCGTTTCTCACCCTCGCCCTACGGGGACCGTTTCTCACCTTCGTCCTACGGGGACCGTTTCTCACCCTCGCCCTACGGGGGGGGGGGGGACTGACAGACCCCCTTGTTAACTTCCGAAACAAGCAACATAGATCAATGTGGTAAAAACTAGAATGTTACCTGTCATGAGTGGAATCACAGAGTATGCAATTTTTAGGTTTCAGGTCAACGGGTGACCTTTCAGGTCAAGTGAATGACCCAAAATCGACCACGTCCAAAAATAACGATTTTGCTCTGTCCGTCTTTATTACCAAAGTTATGAGTATAAAACGATTTGGTTAGCGTCAACATGTTGGTCGTTGTATTAGCGATCTGTTGACTGACATTTTTTGTCTAACAAGTTAAAGTGTCCTGGGTGTTATACTTGAAAAAATTGGTTGCGGAGATAATGGTTTTTTTTTTTTTTTTTTTTTCTTCACATTTTATACATTTATTAACACATCAGACGATACACATTACACTACAAACACTTGTCTCCGTATCTATTTGATACTTTTGTGTGGCCCGTCTGGCCAAGCCGGGACGGCGCCAGTAGCATCGGCAAAACCGTCCCGGCTCCGGGGAGGTCTCGGGGTTACCGCCCCGGCCGGGGAGAGCTAGGGGATACCTCCCCGGCGCTCCAGACGGGCCGCAGCCCCCGCCCGCACTGCCTCGTGCTTAGCGAGGCAGTGCCCCATGCCGCCGACCGGGCGTGCGACCCGTCAGCCCGTTAAGACTGGCGCATCGCACGCCCGGCCGGCCGACCGGCCCCACAAAATTGCGAGGACCGGTCTCGGGTTAGCCCGGTTGGGTTATGGGCGGGGGCCGCTAGGGTCCCCGCCAGCGCCGCTTCGCTTTCACAAGCGGTCTATTCTTGCGAAGCGGCTCCCCGACGCAGCGGGCCCGGGGCCCGAGGCGCCGACCTAGAGGCCGGCGACCCGGGTCCCCGGCCGGCCGACCGGTTTCCCGAAGGCGGCTGTCCACCTACCGGGTCCGGTCCGGGTCTGTCTAGTCCCGGCGTCGGGGTGGCGGGGACCCTTTCCGCTCATGCGGATCAAGCCACCAATGCGGTGGTCGATGTCAGTCGCCAGGTTCCACTAACGTTGATCAGTCTTCCCTTAAAAAGTTGAGCATCTTCCATTTTTTGTCAAATTCTTCCGCCTTGTCATTTAATTTTGCACAATACTTCTCACTGCTTAAATCTGCCCGAAGTATGGATAATAACACTGCTACTGAAAGTTGCTTTTTTGAGTAAATCATGTTCACACCTGCACTAACTACATGATTGATGATCAGGCTGTCCTCACCTCCTAATATTATTTCATTGATGGTAACTTTGTCTGCTAATCTGCTTAACTGTTGTCCAACAAGCCACGCTTTTATTTCATTCCAAAAGCTTTTTACTCTTCGGCAGTTCCAAAATTTATGTTCTATGTTTTCACGCTGCATGCAATAATCGCAGGCATCTGTGGTTTTAATTTTAATTCTCTCAAGTAAACTATTTGTTCCTACTATGCGGGTTATTATTTTATACCTAATGGCCCTATACTGCACTGGAGTATCTCTTAAGCATGCATATATATTTTTCCAATTTACTTCCTGAAGTCTACTCTCCCACGCCCCCTCCCATATGTTATCTAGCTGCTTTGTTTTGGGTTCTACTAATATCTTACTTAGATGGGATGTTCCTGTGTTTGTTGACACAATGAAAGTGATAACTGGGTCCATAATCGGCTCATCTAGTTTCCGTCTTTCTGCAGATTGCCTCCACTCAAGAGGTAGGCTTCTTAGTAAAGACCTATAATCTAGGAATGTGGCATGGATATTATATATCTGTTTCAATTCTTCATATTCCATTAAAGATCCATCTGGTTTTAAAATATCGTTTAACGTTCTGATACCTTTCTCGTACCATTCCTTAACCCAGGTACTTTTAAATTTAGTAACATCTGAAAAAAATATTGGACTTGCACTTATTTGGTGTGTATCTAGTTCATATACTTCTTTGAAATCAGCTAGGGCGGAAAAAACTTCTCTCCAGAATATATTTTTAATGTGGGGTAGCTTCTTTCGCAGCGCGGTGTGACCCATCCGCCAAAACTCTACATTTTTGCCTATTATTTCGCTTGCTATAGCCTTCCATACCCCACGTTTGGTGATATATCTCCTAATCCATGTAATTTTCAAGGCTCTCATATAGGATGTCAAATCCAACATACCCACTCCGCCCTTTAGTGGATCTTTTATAAGTGTGTTACGCTTTATCTTTTCTCCTTTACCGTGCCAAATAAATTTGAATAATGCTGTTGTCAAATCTTTGATAATTGCTTGGGATGGATTTGGAATTGCCATAAAAAGATAGCTTATCTTTGAAACTAGTAATGATTTGATTATCGTTACTTTTCCCAGTAATGATATGTTTCTTAGCATCCATTTGGCTATTTCACGTTTGATTTCGTTAACTTTCTCCCTGTATATCTCTGTTATACCGCTTAAACTATTTTGAAAGGTTATGCCTAATATTTTCAGTGCTTCACACCACTGTAGGTTGACATTTCTCTGAAATATGTCGGCATCTCTGTATGATGCTCCAATCCACATTGCTTGTGTTTTATCTAAGTTTGGACTCAATCCAGAAAACTTTGCAAACCATCCAAGTTCCTGGAAAAGTTTCATGAAACACCTTTCGTTCGGCTCTATCAGGCAAACTGTATCATCGGCATACATTAATATTTTTTGTTCTTGATTTGCCATTTTTATTCCCTTAATGTCTACATTACAACTGATCCTTTTTGCGAAAACATCCATGACTAGTATAAATAAATAACAACTCAACGCATCCCCCTGTCTACATGATCCTCCCTCGCTGTGGAGCCAGTGAGGAGTGGTACTCAAGAGCTCTGTCTGTGAACAGCTCAGTTCAGAACTTATGTTCAGCTATGGGGCTTAGTTATGTAGACTTATGGGATCAGTTCTATGAGTGGCATAGGTACTATATGAAGGATGGGCTTCACTTATCGGATGAGGGGGCAAGGGCTTTGGGAGATGCCTACAGAAGTGTCATTCAGGGAAACTAGGTAGGAGGGGGGGGGGGGGGGTTCAGGGACGCTAGTACTAGGGCATCAAGAAGTAAGCATTGGTAGAAGTTCATGTCAGAATAGGACAGTAGATCATAATTCCCTCAGAATTAGTAGAGTCAGCTCAAAGTATAAGATCACATGTGTGTTGCTGAATGCCCAAAGTATTAGGTCTAAATTTGATGAGTTTGAGTGTTATGTTGCCCTTGAAAAGCCTGATATCATTTGTGTAACCGAGACATGGGTTAGTGAGGGGTATAATAGGGATAGGCTACAGGATTTCGAGTTACAAGGGTATAACATGTTCTCATACTGCAGAGAATCACGGCAGGGAGGCGGAGTGTTTGTATATGTAAATAGCTTGTACTGCACTACTAGAGTTGATGATTCTAGTAAAGTAAAAGAAGTAGAATCAATCTGGCTTGACATTAAAATTGGTACAGGAAACAGAGGAAGGTTGAGGATAGGTGCATTTTACAGACCAGGGAATCTTCCAAGGAACTCCCAAGCTGAAACAGACCAAGATATTTGTGAGGAAATACGTAGGAACTTTCGGGCTCAGTGTCTTATTATGGGAGATTTTAACTTAAGAGGATACGAAAGTATAACAGAGGAAACAAATGAGTGTAGGTTGTATAGGCAAATCTTTGAAGAGGAGCTTTTCATGCATCAGTTTGTAACAGAGCCAACCAGACATTGCTCCATTCTAGACCTTGTATTCTCAGACAACAGTGATCTAGTTAGTGACATAAGTATTTGTGCAGGTCTAGGAACCAGTGATCACAATATGGTTAAATTCAATATCTCATCAGAAATGAGGTCCAAAGATAACCTTATTATGGTTCCAAACTTCAGCCGGGCTGATTTTGATGGTATTAGAAATGACCTCGCACAGGTAAAATGGAACGTTGAGTTGGCAGGTTTAGATGCATGTGAGGCCTGGAATGTTTTCAAAGCTAGATTAAGCCAAATTCAAAATCGGCATATACCCCTCAGGCACAAACGTAACAGAACCAAGGGCAATCCAGTTTGGCTTACCCCAGAAGTAAGGAGTGCTATACAAGCTAAAAGAAGTGCATTTGGCATTTTGAAGGGATCTTCACTAGATATAAATCAGAAGGCCTACCAGAATGCAAGAAATTCAGTTAAGAAAAAGGTCAGAGCAGCTAAAAGGGCAAAGGAACTTGATTTAGCTAGACATTGTAATGCAGATAGTAAGAAGTTCTTCAGTTTTTATAAGTTAAGTACAGTTTCCAAAAATATAGGTCCATTTAAGGTAGATGATGTGTTAGTTAGCAAGGACCGTGAAATGGTTGAAGTGCTTAATGATCAGTTTCAATCTGTCTTTACTATCGAGGACCAGAGTAGTATTGCAGCACTTCAGCCTGAGCTAGAGACAGAGGAGACTATAGGAGAGCTAGGTGGCATAAGTAGTGAACTTGTTCTAGAATATCTAAAGAAAGTAAGGCCTAACAAGGCAGAAGGACCTGATGAAATCCATGCTAGACTTTTAAGAGAATCTGAAAGGGAGTTGTCGGTTCCATTAGCCATAATATTTTCTAAATCACTTGCAGATAGTAAAATTCCACTTGATTGGAAAAGAGCAAATGTTGTTCCTATTCATAAAAAGGGAGATAGAAGTAAAGAGGAAAACTATAGACCAGTTAGTCTGACCTCATTAGTCTGCAAGGTGCTTGAATCAATCATCAAAGATAAGATTGTTGAATTCTTGGAGCAAAATGAACTCATCAAAGATACACAGCATGGCTTTAGGAAGGGCCGTTCTTGTTTAACTAATCTTCTGGAGTTTTTGGATGTTGCAACAGATAGCGTTGATCAGGGTAAACAGCTAGATGTAGCTTTTCTTGATTTCAGTAAAGCATTTGACAAAGTCCCCCATACAAGACTGGGGTTGCAACTTAAAATTCATGGGATCAGGGGCAAGATTCTGGATTGGATAGAAACGTGGCTTTCAGGACGCCAGCAAAGGGTTATATTGAATGGGTGCCAATCACAATGGAAGGAGGTTCTCAGTGGGGTTCCACAGGGCTCAGTCCTGGGCCCATTGCTTTTTATAATATTTGTGAATGCAATTGAGAACAGTATAGACAGCAAAGTCTTGAAATTTGCAGACGATCTAAAAGTTGTCAGGATTATTAGAGGAAAACATGATCAGGATGTTTTTCAATCAGATCTGGACAAGCTAGTTGAGTGGTCTGAAGCATGGCAGATGAAATTCAATTTGAGTAAATGTAAGATTATGCACGCTGGACGGGTTAGCAGTAAACATAGGTATGAAATGGGTGGGCAGAAAATGGAGCAGATTGAAAAGGAAAGAGATTTAGGTGTCGTGGTAAACAATAGACTATCAGCGTCAGACCAGGTTGTAGAAGCTAGGAAAAAGGCACTTAGAATGCTAGGGGCCATTAACAGAAATGTTTCCTACAAGAGTGAAAAGGTAATAACAAAACTGTATTGTGCATACGTTAGACCACATTTGGAGTATTGTGTACAAGCCTGGTCTCCAACATATGAGAAAGATTGCTGGTTGTTAGAAAGAGTTCAAAAAAGGGCAACAAAAATGATTAATTGTCTTGGTAGTTTACCTTATGAAGATAGATTAAGGAAATTGGGTATGTTTTCACTTAGATATAGAAGGCTAAGAGGAGATCTAATTGAAGTCTTCAAATTTGTAAATAGTCAGCATTCTGGATATTTAAAGGGTATGTTTGAGTTCAATAGGGAAAATCGAGGTAGAGGTCATCAGCATAAACTCATTATGAAACAAAGTAGGACTAGGCTACGACAGTCATTTTTCAGTAGAAGGGTTGTAGGACATTGGAATATGCTACCAGGGGATGTCGCTGATGCAGTGACACTTGCTTCCTTCAAAATTAGATTAGATGAATACTTTACAGAGAAGGGATTAGTTCATAAATACTCGTGGGATTAGCCTTCTTTTATGCAGGTAGAGTAAGGTGATTTGAAGGGGCGAGACTGGTGGAGGGGGGGGGGGGGCAACCTCGGATGGGCCCAAGAGGCTCTTTGTTGCACTTTTATTTTATGTCTTTATGTCTTTATGTCTTTTATGAAGCCGGTTTGATCCAGCTGGAGAACACCACGAAGCCTACGCTCGTGATACTGGTGTCATCGACACCCCGCAGTGGCTCCAGCTTCCTAGGTAAGCTTCCCAGCTTCACCAGCTAATCAGCTTCCTAGCTTCCAGGGTGAGCTTTCTAGGTTCCCAGTCTCCTCCAGATTCCTAGGAAGGCTTCCTGACTTACCAGCTTACTGGGGTTGCTCTTTAACTTCCTCAAACTTTCTTGGTAAACTTGTTAACTTCCCACCTTCCTGATTAAGCTTCCTAGCTTCCCAAATGCCTCTAGCCTCCTAGGGAAGCTTCTTAGCCTTCCAGTATCCTCCTGTCTTATATGTAAGCTTCCTAGCCTACGAGCTTCCCTAGCTTTCCAGATATGCTTTCTAGTTTCCTAGCAACCCAGTACCAGCTTCCTCTAGTAGCTCCCTAGGTAAACTTCCCAACTTCCCAGCCTCCTCTAGTTACTAGGTAAACTGCCCAGCCTTTCTAGCTTCCCAACTTGCCAAGCTTCTTCGGTATGATTCCCAGCTTCCAAGTTTCCACGGTATGATTTCCAGCTTCCAAGATCCCTCGGTATGATTCCCAGCTTCCAAGATCCCACGGTATGATTCCCAGCTGCCAAGATCCCACGGTATGATTCCCAGCTTCCAAGATCCCTCGGAATGATTCCCAGCTTCCAAGATCCCACGGTATGATTCCCAGCTTCCAAGATCCCTCGGTATGATTCCCAGCTTCAAAGATCTCACGGTATGATTCCCAGCTTCCAAGCATCCTTCAGCTTCCTAAGTAAGCTTCCTAGTTTCCTACGTTCTTTCACATTCTTAGGTAACCAGGACTAAGTAGACCACACCCCTCCGCTACCTCGTACAACGCTAAGTATAAGGTAGACCGAGCGACCCGAGCGCCATCTGGGCAGAAGACGATCAGACGATGGACCCGAGCGCCATCTGGGCAGAAGACGATCAGACGATGGACCCCAGCGCCATCTGGGCAGAAGAGGATCAGACGATGGACCCGAGCGCCTTCTGGGCAGAAGACGATATGACGATGGACCCGAGCGCCATCTGGGCAGAAGACGATCAGACGATGGACCCAAGCGCCATCTGGGCAGAAGACGATCAGACGATGGACCCCAGCGCCATCTGGGCAGAAGACGATCAGACGATGGACCCGAGCGCCATCTGGGCAGAAGACGATCAGACCCGAGCGCCATCTGGGCAGTGCTGGCCAGTGTATAACCTATGGGATTCGATAAAGTTTACGTAAACGTGGACCTTGAAACCAGGGGCGTCACCACCGGAGGGGGCTGGGGGGCCGGGCACCCAGGATCGTTTCGCCCCCCCCCCCAGATTAGCAGGATTTTAACATAAGCCTCATGGGAGTGGGGGAGGTGTGTGTGTGTGTGTGTGTGTGTGTGTGTGTGTGTGTGTGTGTGTGTGTGTGTGTGTGTGTGTGTGTGTGTGTGTGTGCGTGTGTGTGTGTGTTGGGGGGGGGGGGGGGGGGGGGTACTACCTGGCTGCCCCCCCCCCCTCCCAAAAAAACAAGCAGCCCCACTCAAAATTGTATGGCGCCGACCCTGTTTGAAACATATCCGAACTCCGGTTTGCATTTAATTATGCAATATTTCGGACAGTATTTTAGGGTTTCAAGTAATTTTTACTTGTTCGAATTGGCGTTATTCCTAAAAGAAGCGTAATTTAACCCGCATCCCGCTAGGGGAGGGGGGGGGGGAATATGCCCCCTCCCAGATGTTCTCAATAACTTGAACACCATGAAAGATATGGACGTGAAACGTTCATTCAGTACCGTATGATACATCAATTCTACGTCTTCCCACATCATTTCAATGAAATTGATGCAGTACTTTGGGAAATAGTGACGTTTTAACGACGTCATGTCATGTCATTTTTCATGTTTTTTTGTCATGTCATGTTTTTTTGTGCTTTTAGTGACCAGATGCAGACAAATAAATGCCACCACTGTATGTCGGAGACAAAACTGGTCTAGAAACATGCCTTTGTTATTTATATTAATCAATTTCAAATTTGGACCTTGTGTGACCTGACCTTGTCCTGATGGCCATTATATGGGGTCAGGTTGCGCAAATGACTGCCACAATCGAATCATACGTGTAAAATAACCCATAAAACATGTTGCATGACTTTCGTAGATATTTTGAGCGTATGTCACTACGCTCAACCTTTTTTGACCTGACCCTGACCTTGATATTTGCTTACAATTTCATTTTTGCTTATGTGGGAGATGCAATATACCTTTGAGCGCATTTTGTGCGATAATAGTTGCAATCTAAGGGTTTGCATGGAAAGTATGGCTAACACAAACTCAAATACCTCCATTTTGACCTTGACTAACTGTGACCACATGTCAGGTCGCATGTCAAGTCACAAACGTGACCTGACACGTGACCCTATTTTGACAATTTCGCGTAAGCTTTAGATGTGTCTCATTGAGAGCTTTCGATTGCCGCATTGTGCGTCTCGCTGCGGTTATTGGTTCGGAAGATAACGAGGAAGCAGAATACCCCCCCCCCCCCCCAGCTGGGACCTGGGAATAGTGTATGGCCCACATATACGTATTACCTATGTTAGAAGCCGTTCATAAATTACGGTACGACATTTTAACTATTTTTCACACACCCATGTTACGGTTCGGCTGGCGACCTCCCCCCCTCCCTCCCCTAGAGCATATCACAATTTATGATCAGCCCCTTAACCCGCGAGTTACTGGGGGGGGGGGGGGCATCCCCCACCCTTCCCGTTATTTTGCATTATCTTCTAAACCAATACCAGTATCGTTACCAACCTTTCAGCTCAATCTCTCACATTCATTCTACATATGTTGGCAAAAGAAGATGAGGTTATGATAGGTCACCCGGGAATGACATCAGAGTGACGTCATGTTCTGCTGTTTTTGTTGTTGAAAATAAGGGGTTTCGGAAAACGCTTTCAAAATTATAATGTTTAAGATAAATTAAATTGGCATATATCAAATTACAGACAATAGAATATGCTATCGAACTGCGATCTCGGATTTTCGAGTTGCATTGAAATGTAAAATTATGAATTTCAAAATTATTCAAAAATCCAAAGACAAATTTAGTTTATTTTTACAATATTTTCTAAAAATGTCAGAGGTAACCCAAACCCGGAATACATATGATCGAGATGTGTCTGGTGAATATGTGTACCAAATTTGAAGTCGATATCGTCAAAAATTACTTACTTATGACCTTTCAAAGACAAAAATCGACCACCTCTCACAGCATTACCATGCATTAAAAAATGAATTTCCATTTTTGCTTTTACGTCTATTTCTAAGGAACAAACAATGTTCCAATGTCATTTGTTCGCGTTCTAGACGACAGACGAACCCATACACATGTGTTACAACGCATATTGACCGTAATCAGCAGTTTGACCTCGTGACCTCGGATGACCTTGACCTGACCCAAGGTCATCAACAGCTTAGAATGGTACTTATAAGTATCAGACACACGAATCGTACCGATTTATCGACTGCTTATGCGTAATATCGCAATTTTGCGCGACAATTCCATCCACCGAGACCTTTATGACACGGTCAAACATTTGTCTTTGACGTGACCTGTGACATCATCGGTGACCCTGAGGTCAACAATATTATATTTCCCTCGACAAACGTCTCAGGGTTATCGAATGCCGTTTTTATCGGTCTAGTAGTTCCGGAGATCCGAGGGAGGGACAAAAATAGCCCCCCCCCCCACACCCCAGTAAGAGTCGCGTTATGGAATATACCCCAGTAACTCGCGGGGTAACGCCGGCAATGCTGAACGCCGGCAATCTTTGTGTAACCGTTCTCGGAGGCACGCTTGACGTAACATGGATTTTAGAGGCGGTATACGGACACTGGATCCTTTTTCCAATTGATAGAGGTGAGTAGGTGTGGTGCGATAGCGAGGTGATAATACGAGGTGATAATAGGTGATAATAATACCCAGACCACCCACCGTCTGCGCAGCCAGCTTCTCCTTCCGACCGGTGACGCTTCCGGAGCTCTCCCGGTGCATCCGACGTATGCGCGCGTCGCGAGCTGTTGGTCTGGACGAGGTGCCACTTCAGGCTGTGCGCGAGTGTTTCCCAGTTATCGGCCCACATCTGCTAAAACTTATAAATATGTCAATCGTCACCAAAGTGTTCCCCGATAGCTGGAAAACTGCATGTATTGTTCCCATCCCAAAGTCACGTGACCCTGCCATTCCGTCCGATTATAGACCGATTTCTTTGCTTAGTGTTTTGTCTAACATTTTAGAAAAAGTAATTTGTACACAACTGACCGAGTTTTTAAACATCACAGGGCTTCTGCATTCATCCCAATATGCATACAGATCTCGCCATTCAACAGAGGACGCCGTGCTCGCCGCTGTCGAGCGCCTGGTCACCAACATCGACGAAGGCCTTGTATCGTCGGTAACGACGATGGACCTCTCGAAGGCGTTCGACAGCGTCGACCACGGCCTCCTCCTCACAAAATTGTCATGGTATGGTGTAAATGACGTGGACTGGTTTAGGAGTTATTTGAGCGGCCGAAGGCAGATGGTGCGTGGTGGACGGTTGACTTGTCCCGTGACATGTGGTGTGCCCCAGGGCTCGATTATTGGTCCAGTCTTGTTCATTTTGTTCTCAAACGATTTATATGGATATTTGACCCATGGCCGCCTCATCTCCTACGCTGACGACACCGTGCACGTTGACTGCGCGTCCCCTGACGGACCTGGTCTCGCCGGGCTAAAAATTAGACTGGAGCTCACCTTGCGTGAGCTCCAGTCTTGGTTTGATTCTAACTCTCTCAAAATGAACGCGAAGAAAACTGCTTTCATGCTTGTTGGCTCAAAGAAAAATTTGGCAAAAACGGAAAAATTTCGGTTTGAATTAAATGGTTCCGAGGTGCAGGCCTCGACCAGCATCAAAATCCTCGGCGTCGTGGTGGACCGTGGTCTGTCATGGGACGCGCATGTCTCGAGTGTCTCCAAAAAATGTAACGGTATCCTCGTCTCTCTGTACAAAGTTCGGCATTACTTCACCTCAGAAGCCCTTAAAATTATAATTCAGGCGTACGTGTTCCCACATATCACGTACTGCCTGTGCGTGTGGGGAGGGGCGACCAAGGGTCAACTGGTCAAAATCCAAAAACTGATAAACTTTGCCGCTCGTATCGTCACAGGACTCAAAAAGCATGATCATATAACCCAGGCTCTAAATTCTTTAGGATGGCCGAAGATCGAGACCCTGGTGGCGCGCCGCGACGCCGTAAAGGTGTTTAAGGCGCTCAGAGAGGAGGGAGCGCCACCCGAGATACGCGCTATGTTCACCCCACGTGCCGCTGTTTCCACACGCGAGACGCGCGCCTCTGATCGATGTAGCCTCCACCTGCACAAGTGCAGATTGACCGCCTCTCAGAAGGCTTTTTCGTATCGGGCTGCAGTTGTCTGAAACCGCCTGCCACCACAAGCTTGTGCCGCCCATTCATTGGATGGTTTTAAGACCGCTATGCGAAGTGTGATTTTACCGATGTAGTGTAGTGAAGTGTACTCGTTTTTATCGTATTTTGTATATTATTTGTAACACTGACATGAAACCAGAATAGCCACCTCGTGGATGGTTTTTAATACACTGATTGATTGATAATGACTGCGCGCGGTGCGGGGAGATTACGAACCCCGACTCATGACGCGCTGACGGATACTGGCGTCGATATCCGAAGACCATATTCGAGATCACAAACAACAACGACTGTAAAACGAGAACATGGAATGGCAATACATTGTATTCACGAGATATCGACATTTTTCGTTACACGTACTTCCCGGCCCGTTTCACTGCCAGAAAGCCATTTCACAACTAACATACCATACCGCGAAGACGGACACACACTATGCACACTTCTTGTACTCGGCACTGTGCGACCAGCTGCGAATCTCTCATTTAGCACTTTGCCTTCTTTAATCCACTTGGATTTGGGAAAATATTCCACATGTGGTATGAGTTTGAACAAAACTGATAAAACTGTTGCGCGGGGTTTCCATCAGCGTTCTTCGAAGACTTGCCTGTTTGGCTAACCTTTATAACTTTCCACCAATACCATCGCATGGACCCTTTCCATGGGCAGTTGCAAAACAAATGACAATCGGCTTTCACTCAAAAATCGGCATTGTGCTCCGCTAAATTCAGGAAGTTTTTGAAATTTGTATACTGAGCAGCTGCCCCATCCGAAAAATAATACATCTTGTTAGGGCGCCAACCAAGTGTTGTGTCTGTGCAAAATCTGTGATGGGGCGCAAACCAAACAAGTGTACTGCAACTGCGACAGTATGATGAGTCCAACAGTCGGAAATCACCGCTGATATGACAGGTGGGGATGTTCTCAGCGTCATTGCGCCAGTAGGCTACCGAGGGCTGGATGGCGGCCGGCGCTTTGTTCCAGTGATGAGACTGGATCTCATCCCGGGTAACCATGGAATAGTTATCGGCAAAATCTCCAAGAGCAATCACCTCTCCTAAAGCTAAATTTTCCACCATTATCGACCCCTCGTTATCGCATGACGACCCCCACCCACCCGATACTCAAGGATTCAGTGTCCGTCTCTACCGCCCCTAAAATCCCTAAAATCAAGCGTCAAACAATTGTGGAAAGCATGGCTTCGAGAACGGTTACACAAAGATTGCCGGCGTTCAGCATTGGCGGCGTTACCCCTATTCCTTGCGGGCGGGCAGAATTACGTTAACGTGCGGGGAGGGGCAGATTCTGCCCCCTCCCCCCAGAGATCTCGAGATCCGCTCTGTCGATTTCGATGGAACAAAAACCATTCGATTCTTCATCAAAATATCTTTATTTTTTAAACCCCAAATTTCATTTTTGCTCAAAATTGGAGGACCAAGGGGCAAAAAATACGAATATTTTGGGTATTCTTTGATTGGTCATTGTGGTAATATGGTTCGACCGATTTGCATGCAACATACGTTTTTGAGCTTGAAATGTACTAGTCTTCAACATATCGAAAGACAAGTACCAAAATGCAAAATCATAGGCGTATTCAGGGGATGTAAAATGGGGGGATTTTCTGAAAACAAATATGTGCTGTTCGTGATTGTTTGGCACGGTATGAACGTCACATGTGGACATTATTTGCTGTAATTTGTTAAATGTAATAGATTACGCATAGGCAGATCCAGGTAAAAAATGTGGGGGGGGGGCACCATGTGCGTAACACTTTTTATCATCTTACTAATTTGAAGTTGGACCTAATTCGAGGGAGGATATCGCCTCCCATTTTGTTTTGTACCTGAGTGCGCCTCTGCCAAAGCAATATGTACAATCCCGGTATTTATGATGCATATTGCAATGAAAATGTTTCTGACGAATGTATTGCACCGCAAACTACGAAGGAAGTATGCGCCGCAGAACCGCATTCGTAACATCCTCCCCAAAACAGGAAACTGGCAACGCCTCCGCTGGACTGATTTTCTCAAAACTTTGACACAATATGCGCTATTCAATTTTGGGAAGTCAGAAAATTTGAAGACGCTATCTTCAGTGGTTTAGAAGCAGCATGCGAAAAACCACCGGAAGGGGTATAATTTGCCCCTTCCCCGCAAAGAATAAGGTTAAGGGACCGTTCACAAATTACGCTACGCTCAGGGAGGAGGGAGGGGGGGGGGGGGGGGGCGCCAGCTGAAGCGTAACCTGGTTGATAAGGTTGATAAGGTTGATAACATGTGTTGACACAAGAGTCAAAATAGAGTAACGTAATTGATGAACGGTTCCTAACATAGGTAATACGTATCTGCGGGCCATACACCGTTCCCAGGTGGTCATGGTCATGCGAGGTCAGGTCGAGTTGAAAACCCGGAAAGTGATTGAATTCGTCAAACGGAAGATACCCACCAAATTTCACGTCAATCGGGACAAAGAAACAAACATCATCGCCAGCGACATGGAAATAGCCTCGGGGCATTTCTTCGTATCCCTAATCCCTTCCATACCACACTCAAAGGGCGGTATCTCAGAAAGTTTATCAGTCTCCGCCATTCTTTTTTTGCACATTCCTAGAGCATCTTACGTTCATTCATTCAGTCAAGTTTGGCCAGGTTACGAGAAGGCAACTCTTTTTTTTTACCTCGTCAGGTCAAAGTTCATATAGAGGTCAGGTTGATTTTCCCACCTATTTACAAATGGTCCAACCCTCTGGAGCACTTTCATATCGGTTTGATTTCGCTAAGTCCATTAGCACAGAAGATATAAGCGTTTGATTAATATAAAGTATGTAAAAAACATGACCTTAGATGACCTCTAAATATGACCCTTGAGATCACTCGGAGCTAAAGGTGCGTGTGCTTGACACTACAGGTGTACTAATTTTCATAAAAATCGGAGGGGGTCGGGATTTTTGTTTAGTGTGACCAGCCATGGAATGACCCACAACGAATATACTCTGACATATTAAATTGGTATACCATATGGCACGTTAACTTCCATATCATATCATATATGCTAGCATACTCCGTCGGTCTTTCTAATTCTGTTAAGCTGCTTTGTAGCTTACGATCAACATCGTTCCTACGTACTGTAACTGTTGTTTCCCCATGTGAACTGTCCGGTACACTACGCTGAGCACTGTTGTCTGTTACCAGAGGCGCATTCAGGCACCATTTTGTGTGTGGGGTGGTGGTGGTGGAGGGGGGGGGGGGGGGTCATTAGGATTCGATTGGAGATTCTTCCCATGCAAAACCCGTATGTTTAGCGTGAAAATCTGAATAAAAGAAATGTTGACGCGTCCACCGTATCCCACTTCTGAGACTTATGACTGTTACTGTGTCATTACAGTATATTACTGTCGTCCGTCCCCAGGCGAACTGTTGTCCAGCCCGCGCCAGGCACTGTACCTGTTTGAGCCGTTCTGGTACTATGCCGCTAACCAACGCCACATACTGAAGCACATCATTGACACGAAGGCAGACAAGATGGTGAAACATGATCTGAACAAACTGCTGCAATGCCGGTAAGGTTAACATAGAGGAAACTGATGTAGTCATGCACCATGCCTTTCAACACTATGGAGGGAAATCTGTATTTTTTTAGCTAACGTTTACTGTAGCGTTATCTCTAACGACAACTCTTGCGTTAGCTTTAACGTAACTCTAACGAGAACTCTAACGTTAGCTGTAACGTTAATTCAAACGTTATATCTAACGTCAACTCTAACAAAGATAAATGCACCAAGTCCAAGTCTAACATAGAGCTTCTTGCCGATTCATGGCCAAGAAGAGACGTCGTATGTTTGCTACGTATTCGTGGATGAAACGCACACAACATAAGGATGTGCACGTTTCACGATAGCCTTGCTTTGTATTACCAAGGCTTGGCATCAAGATTCAAGGCAAGGCTTGTTTTTTTCTTTCTCAGACTTCCACGACGTTAGTCTACCACCACGACTCGCCGAAGTCTATCTGACTCGACGCCCGTATTTGTAGGATATCAGAGAGCTGCCAGATATGTTCCACTCGAGACTACGGATTGCTGTTGGGAGGAATCTAACACAACACCTGCGTCTCTCTTTGTAGGATATCAGAGAGCTGACAGATATGTTCCACTCGAGACTACGGATTGCTGTTGGGAGGAATCTAACACAGCACCCGCGTCTGTCTTTGTTGGATATCAGAGCTGCCAGATATGTTCCACTTGAGACTACGGATAGCTGTTGGGAGGAATTTAACACAGCACCCGCGTCTGTCTTTGCAGGATATCAGAGAGCTGCCAGATATGTTCCACTCGAGACTACGGATTGCTGTTGGGAGGAATCTAACACAGCATCCGCGTCTGTCTTTGCAGGATATCAGAGAGCTGCCAGATATGTTCCACTCGAGACTACGGATTGTTGTTGGGAGGAATCTAACACAGCACCCGCGTCTGTCTTTGCAGGATATCAGAGAGCTGCCAGATAGGTTCCACTCGAGACTACGGATTGCTGTTGGGAGGAATCTAACACAGCACCCGCGTCTGTCTTTGTCAGGATATGAGAGAGCTGCCAGATATGTTCCACTCGAGACTACGGATTACTGTTGGGAGGAATCTAACACAGCACCCGCGTCTGTCTTTGCAGGATACCAGAGAGCTGCCAGATGTGTTCCACTCGAGACTACAGATTTCTGTTGGGAGGAATCTAACACAGCACCTGCGTCTGTCTTTGCAGGATATCAGAGCTGCCAGATATGTTCCACTCGAGACTACGGATTGCTGTTGGGAGGAATCTAATACAGCACCCGCGTCTGTATTTGCAGGATATCAGAGAGCTGCCAGATATGTTCCACTCGAGACTACGGATTGCTGTTGGGAGGAATCTAACACAGCACCCGCGTCTGTCTGTGTAGGATATCAGAGAGCTGCCAGATATGTTCCACTCGAGACTACGGATTGCTGTTGGGAGGAATCTAACACAGCACCCGCGTCTGTCTTTGCAGGATATCAGAGCTGCCAGAGATGTTCCACTCGAGACTACGGATTGCTGTTGGGAGGAATCTAACACAGCACCCGCGTCTGTCTTTGTAGGATATCAGAGAGCTGCCAGATATGTTCCACTCGAGACTACGGATTGCTGTTGGGAGGAATCTAACACAGCACCCGCGTCTGTCTTTGTAGGATATCAGAGCTGCCAGATATTTTCCACTCGAGACTACGGATTGCTGTTGGGAGGAATCTAACACAGCACCCGCGTCTGTCTTTGCAGGATATCAGAGAGCTGCCAGATATGTTCCACTCGAGACTACGGATTGCTGTTGGGAGAAATCTAACACAGCACCGGCGTCTGTCTTTGCAGGATATCAGAGAGCTGCCAGATATGTTCCACTCGAGACTACGGATTGCTGTTGGGAGGAATCTAACACAGCACCCGCGTCTGTCTGTGTAGGATATCACAGCTGCCAGATATGTTCCACTCGAGACTACGGATTGCTGTTGGGAGGAATCTAACACAGCACCCGCGTCTGTCTTAGAAGGATATCAGAGCTGCCAGATATGTTCCACTCGAGACTACGGATAGCTGTTGGGAGGAATCTAACACAGCACCCGCGTCTGTCTTTGTAGGATATCAGAGCTGCCAGATATGTTCCACTCGAGACTACGGATTGCTGTTGGGAGGAATCTAACACAGCATCCGCGTCTGTCTTTGTAGGATATCAGAGAGCTGCCAGATATGTTCCACTCGAGACTACGGATTGCTTTTGGGAGGAATCTAACACAGCACCCGCGTCTGTCTGTGCAGGATATCAGAGCTGCCAGAGATGTTCCACTCGAGAATACGGATTGCTGTTGGGAGGAATCTAACACAGCACCCGCGTCTGTATTTGCAGGATATCAGAGAGCTGCCAGATATGTTCCACTCGAGACTACGGATTGCTGTTGGGAGGAATCTAACACAGCACCCGCGTCTGTCTTTGCAGGATATGAGAGCGCTGTCAGATGTGTTCCACTCGAGACTACGGATTGCTGTTGGGAGGAATCTAACACAGCACCCGCGTCTGTCTTCGCAGGATATCAGAGGTGCCAGAGATGTTCGACTCAAGACTTCCAATGCAAGTTTGGAGGAAGCCCCTGATGATGGTGCCCCTGAGCGTAAACCAACGCACCTCCATCTGCCACGACCTCAAACTCCGGGTCATCAAAGTCGTCCGCCCGAAACTCAGCAGTGTTCTGCCACTCCTGAAGGTCAGTCGTCCTCAAATGACCTACTGGCGGATCCAGCCACTCCGTTTGGGGAAGGCCAAAGATTCAGGCACTGGCGGATCCAGCCACTCCGTTTGGGGAGGTCAAAGACTCAGGCACTGGCGGATCTAGGGTTCGAGTTTGGAGGGCTAAAATTTCGCTCCGTTTCATCAGTGAAAAGTGGTTGACCAGTGAGGGGGTGGGGGGGGGGGGGGGGGGGTCCTCAGCGCGAACGAAGGAATCGGTACGCGGGGAGGGGCATACTTGTATTTGTATTGAATGTCCCCCATGTGTCTGTGGGAGGGGGCATTTGCCCCTTCTTCACTGGCGGATGAAATAGGTTCGTGTTTGGGGAGGCCAAATTTGCGTTTCAAAGTTGTTAAAGGGACTATCCCACCTTAAAGGGAAATAATGACCTTTTTCCACTAAAATGGAGTTAGCACTTGAAATCGCCAGACGAGATCAAAATATATTGTAAATTCATCACATTTTGCATGAAAACTTTCCTACCGAAAGATATTTCAAGTTAAAGTTGATAAGCGTTCCACACTTTTAACGACCGGTACTTGCACTATTTCTGACCTTTTGTCAAGTACTTTTGGTCCTCATCAAACTGCGGGCTTTTCCCGTATTATTTTTTTACGCAATGGAGTGGAAAATATATTGTGCGTTCTGCTTGTTGTGATTATATGCCCGGCGATCTTCTAAAACTAACAGCGATTGGAAAAAGTGGCAATAAAATCGGAAGCTCATCGATGCACATCAACGCGGCATAGTTAGTGGTTGCGACCCTCAATTTTTGCAATTCGATTCATTTGTTTTCAACATTAGGAGTTGTGTATAGTTTGTCTGTGGCTGTATATAACACTATGCTTTATTTTATCATGAAAAATAATAATTTTTCCCAAAGAAACTAACGAACAATAACACAAAACTGGCAATTAAATCAGAAGCTCATCGATGCACATCGACGGCGACCTATTTAGCGTCGGCGATTTGTTTACAAAGTCATTGTCATGCTTCTCGGCGCACTTAACCATCTCGGCGCACTTGGCGAGTTGTTCCTGATTAGTATACCCAAGTCCCGTAGCAGGCTTTGTTAATGACGTCATTGGTGCCATTCTTGTGTAGCATTGCAAAATATATCTGATTTCGAGTTGAAAGCTAATTAAAGACTTATTCAAATGATTGTTTTTAAGTTTGAATTTTCTTGTTAATAATTATTAAAGGTATTTTATCACTGTATTTCATAGTAGTTGGCACTTCAGAAACTTGTGACGTAATAATATTGTATCCAATATGCATTTCCCTCACCTTTTGCCATTGTGGCGCAGTGCCGAGTGCTTTGCGAATACTAGCTTGCCTGGGGTTCAATTCATTCCGCTCTTATTTTATTCGAGTTGGTATAGTTTGCATGTTGTTGTTATTCATGACTTATACTGATAGTCAGTCATGCATCACGGATTGCTTCACGGATCAGAGCGCTGCTCGAACGCACGCTAGTAGCGCTTTCGTTCTCCATGGCAACCAGGCGTGAGCCAATGAAAAGCCAGAACGTATTCCCTTTCTGGCTTTTGATTGGCTGACGCCTGGTTGCCATGGAGAACGAAAGCGCTACTAGCGGGTGTCCGAGCAGCGCTCAGTTTGATCGGAAATGTCACAGAGGCTCCACAAATGCCGCACTCGATGTTAACAATGGTAGGGAAGGACGAATTTGTCAATGACCTTCATGATGTACACAAGGTACTTGTTTTGTATTTCTTCCAAACTTACAACTTTGAATTTGGGAATAATTTTATTTAATTCTTAAATTTAAATAAAATAATTTTAAAAATATAACGGGAGCCTAAGAAATTGTTGCTAACAAAATCAAAAGGTCATTATTTCCCTTTAACATTATATTTAGGTTGAGCTACTCATTTTGATGGCTTGGCATTGCAATTAAGTATGGTAGCAGTTAAAACAACCACAATGATCTAATAAAAAAGATATTCGAGTTTGATTTTGACATCTGGAAAAAATAAGTCCCATGTGTATTTGAATAGGGCCTCTAACCCGACAGCGTCGTCTCTTTACCCAGCTGGTAATGATAGTCGACTTGTTTTAAGGTCAGTCTTGGAATATTTTCGTCTTTCATTTCTCGATCCCCGGGTGGTTCGCAATCTAAGCCAATCTAGACACCGGGTAGTTCGCTTTTTCTGCGCAATAGATGTCGACAAAAAATTGTGCCATACATTTGGCAGCACAAAGGATTTCCCTGTTATTAAACAAAATCACATGACGTCACCAACCCAACTTTCCGCTTAAGACTAAAAGTTGAATATCTTCCAAGATAATTTTTTTTTCGGAAAAAAGTGCACGAACATGGAACAAGGTCAATGTCTGTCTTTTTGACATCGTCCACTTGACCTTGACCTATCACAAACAAAAAGTCAAACTGGAACCAATATGTTTGTCTCGTCGAGACACGTCTTTCAACATGCAACATGACCTACTTGAGTCACCACTTGACCTTGACCTTGGCTGACCTCGCCAGACATGTAGACATACAATTGAGTGTGACTCGACAACTTCCACAAAGGTTGGACAGTCCCTTTAACCGGGGAAGGTGGCGTCGGGTCGTTATCGCCAAGAGTCGTTGACGGGGGGGGGGGGGGGTGTCGGATCGTCAACGGCGAAAATTCGTTGACGGGGGGGGGGGGGGGGGGGGTGTCGGGTCCTCAGCGCCAAGGCCCTATAACCCGGTAAATCAGTGTTTGTTTGTACCATCCCCCGCGGCCAGAGGACGTCGTCATTGGGGTATTAACCCTCGACCTACAGGCCCCTGCTGAGGTTTTTCTTCAATAACTTTTGACACATAAGGTGCACCTTGCTGAAATTTTTGATAGGTGAGTTTGCAACATCTACGTCAGCTGTAAAAAAAAAAATTGAAATTGGTCAAGAAGTTTGGGAAATAATAATGTTTTGATGACGTCATGTTGGTAATTTTCTTAAGAAGTATTGGAAAAATCGTAGAAAACAGAGTTTTAAAGAAAATTGCAAACGCAATTCACCAAATATGCAAAATGGCATTTTCTTTCAAATGGCAATCTTTGATTTTCAAAATTTGGGGGTTTTGACCCCTAAACTAAAAAAAAAATACTTTTTTTAAATCTCCACAAAATCAAAATTTCAAAGATATTAGAAAAACCGGAATATATGTGAGAGAACTGAGTATGGGCAATATCCATACCAAATTTAAAAGCAATATCTTCATTTTTGACTGAATGATGGCTTCCTAAGTGAAAGAAACTGATGACGTCATTTTGTAAAATAACGTTTTTTGACATTTTTGGATAAGATACGAACAAATAATTACCTTTTGTGTATTTCTGAGCCAAAATTGGTCTAGGAACATGCCTTTTTATTTACATTTATCAATTTCTAATTTTGAGGTTTTCTGAAGAGCAAAATCGCTGTTCTGGACGTGGTGAATCCGAGGTAATTCACTTGACCTGGAAGGTCACCCGTTCACCTGAAACCTAAAACTCGCAAACTGTTAGATTCCTCTCATGATAGGCAACATGCTGGTTCTTACCGCATTGCTCTAAGTTGCTTGGTTTGGAAGTTAACAGGGGGGCCTGTCTGCCCCCCCCCCCCCTCCGTAGGGCGAAGGTGAAAAAAGCTTCCGTAGGGTTAACTCCGTCGCCGCCGTCCACGCTCTACATAATAGACGATAATCTGGAATAGTTTTCAGCGGCTTTTAACCATGCTTTTATGTTAGATATAATGC
>JAXIVJ010007675.1:0-59509 GCA_036785665.1 Chirona hameri
AAGTCATCAATGCTGACCTGACCGTGTAAACTTTGTTTTCCTTTTTTTCATTTATTTATTCAATGTATCTCGATATTTCGAACAACCGCATGCAAGCAACGCAACGCAGAAAAAGCCACGGTCCGGTCGGCAGCAGTCCTGGCAGCTGCGCGGCGCGGCCTCGGATATCACAGCGGCGACGGGCGGACATACCGCAGCGAGAGGTGTGCACTGGCGGATTCAGGGGTAGATGGGGGTAGGGGGGGAGGCAGGGGCAAAAGCCCCCCCCCCCCAGCTCGACAGGGGCGGCAATAGAAATTATCCACAAAAAAAATCGCTGAAACTGGCGATGAAAATGGGTACTGCCTGCGCAAAAAAAAATAACTTGTTGCGAAAGAAAGAAATGTTGTTTTTGCCTCGTTCGTGTTTGCTCTATTTGGTAGCATTTTGGTAACAGTAGGGTTAGGGAAAGTGGCGCGTCTGACGCTATTTTGGAGTGATTCACAACAAACGTAAGTTATAATTGTGCACGCAGCGTCGCAGCCTTTGGTCTCCTGCTGCCTGCTGGGTGGCAGAGGAGCGCGGGAATAAATTTCCTTACATAGGTACCTATGTTGTGTGGAATACGTCTACTAGTAGTAAGTAGGGTAATAAGTTTCAGCTAAAAAAAAATATATAATGGTCTTCTTTTTGTAGCTGTTGTATTCCACGACAAATCGACAAAAAACAAAGTGCAAAATGACACCGTCATGTCACCGATTATGGCCAAAATTGGTATAGGGGTAGCCGGGGGCGCTTAAGTGAGTTGTGAAAGTTGTATTGCAATGCAAGCAGTGGTTCAGGAGATATCGCCTCGGACATTTGTATAAGGTCACGGTGCAGGTCAATCTTTGTCGGCCCATATGGCGGGGAATTTATGAAGCAATCTCAGTATTATGTCATTATAATGGCAATGAGCTGTTTTATAACATGGTGATGTTAAGTTTCTTATTTTCGAAAATTTCACAATTTAGTACGTTTTCGAAATTGAACAACTTTTTGGATACCTTTTCTCAAACGTGTTTCTATTTTTTTGGCTATGCTATTCTTACGTGTAAAAACGTGATTAAGTGAGAGAAAGAAAAAAATGAAATTGAGGATTATTTGCTTCCAAATATCACAAATTTTGTCATTTTACTTGCTGTTTTATATATAAAAAATGTTATTCGCTAATAACTTTTGACTGAATAAAACTAGATTGGTACGATAGACGTCATTTTGCTGTTCTCATCAAGACGAATTGAATGCTCTGCAGCATGACCTCTGTCTGACATTTTATGACCTTAACCTTAAATTTCAAAGTTAGTATTTGTTTTTGAAATTTTGAATCTTTTTTAATACCCAAGCCAAATGTATTTCCTATTTTGACTGTATTATTGTTAAGTGTAAAGAAGTGCCGTTCAAACGGAAAAAATGATGGTTATTTGTCTTCAAATATGCTAAATTATGTCATTTTTGTGTTCTTTTTGTGAAAGATATTAGGTATTCTCCAATAACTTTTGACTGAATAAAGATAAAAAGGTAAAATGGACACCATTTTGTTATTTTCGTTAAGACGCGTTGAATGATATTCAGTATGACCTCTTTCTAACATTTGGTGACCTTCACCTAAGGTCAATGTCAAGGTTCAAGGTTAGGTTTCCAATTGTGGCCGCATTTGTGGCGATGTTATATATCTTAAAACTTGTCTTGTTGCGAGGAATTCGATTGTGCTTAAAGGGAAATAATGACCTTTTTCCACAAAAATGGAGTTAGCACTTGAAATCGGCAGACGAGACCAAAATATATTGTAAATTCATCACATTTTGCATGAAAACTTTCCTACCGAAAGATATTTCAAGTTAAAGTTGATAAGCGTTCCACACTTTTAACGACCGGTACTTGCAAGTACTTTTGGTCCTCATCAAACTGCGGGCTTTTCCCGTATTGTTTTTTGACGCAATGGAGTGGAAAATATATTGTGCGTTCTGCTTGTTGTGATTATATGCCCGGCGATCTTCTAAAACTAACAGCGATTGGAAAAAGTGGCAATAAAATCGAAAGCTCATCGATGCACATCAACGGCGGCATAGTTAGTGGTTGCGACACTCAATTTTTTTTAATCGATTCATTTGTTTTCAACATTAGGAGTATTGTATAATTTGTCTGTGGCTGTATATACCACTATGCTTTATATTATCATGAAAAATATTATTTTTTCCCAAAAAAACTAACAAACAATAACACAAACTGGCAATTAAATCGGTAGTTCATCGATGCACATCGACGGCGACCTATTTAGCGTCGGCGATTTGTTTACAAATCCATTGTCATGCTTCTCGGCGCACTTAACCATTGTGGCGAGTTGTTCCTGATTGGTATACCCAAGTCCCGTAGCAGGCTTTGTTAATGACGTCACTGGTGCCATTCTTGTGTAGTATTGCAAAATATATCTGATTTTGAGTTGAAAGCTAATTAAAGACTTATTCAAATTATTGTTTTTTTAGTTTGAATTTTCTTGTTAATCATTATTAAAGGTATTTTATCACTGTATTTCATAGTAGTTGACACTTCAGAAACTTGTGACGTAATAATATTGTATCCAATATGCATTTCCCTCACCTTTTGCCATTGTGGCGCAGTGCCGAGTGCTTTGAGAATACTAGCTTGCCTGGGGTTCAATTCATTCCGTCCTTATTTTATTCGAGTTGGTATAGTTTACATGTTGTTGTTATTCATGACTTATACTGATAGTCAGTCATGCATCACGGATGCTTCACGGATTGCTTCACGGATCAGAGCGCTGCTCGAACGCACGCTAGTAGCGCTAGTAGCGCTTTCGTTCTCCATGGCAACCAGGCGTGAGCCAATGAAAAGCCAGAATGTATTCCCTTTCTGGCTTTTGATTGGCTGACGCCTGGTTGCCATGGATAACGAAAGCGCTACTACCGTGTGTCCGAGCAGCGCTCAGTTTGATCGGAAACGTCACAGAGCCTCCAAAAATGCCGCACTCGATGTAAACAATGGTAGGGAAGGACCAATTTGTCAATGACCTTCATGAAGTTCACAAGGTACTTGTTTTGTATTTTTTCCAAACTTACAACTTTGAATTTGGGAATCATTTGATTTAATTCTTAAATTTAAATAAAATAATTTTGAAACCATAACGGTAGCCTAAGAAATTGTTGCTAACAAAATAAAAAGGTCATTATTTCCCTTTAACATAAAGACATGAGCAAAACAAGATTGAGTGAAGCATATTTTACATTGGGCTTAGTTCTGGATAGGTCACACATTTAACATTAGAATGCACCCTTACGCGGTTGGCCAAAGTTATATTACATTTTGAGCTAAAATATGTTGGTGAAATTGACACTTAATGAAGAACTTGAACAATATTATAAATATTTTGGTGTGTGAAAGACATGAAGGCATACCAATCATCCTGAGCTGGAAAAAGACCACAAATAATCATAGACCCAAATCAAATGAGTTTAAATTTAGGATTACCACAACCTTCAATTTTTAGCCAGACAAACATTATTTTCACAAGATATACCTGGTCATGGTGTTGAAAATAGAGGGCCACATCAGTAAAAGTCATTTTAAAAGAGAATAGCCTAATCCAACATCAATCAAACAAAAACGCATGTGAAAACTGCATAAATATTGAAAGCAATATACAAGGGCAAAATAAATACGTCCGTCAAGCTAGCAGCAGATTCATATTCGCGAATCTGCTGCTGCCAGACAGACATTCGCCGGGCTCGAATATACTGCTACTGGCTACTGGCAGCAGATTCGGCGAATGTCTGTCAGCTGGCAGCATATTCGTGAACAACTTCCGCGGCCTTTTTGGCGCATCTTAGACGCGAGCAGCAGATTCAGATATTCGCCGGGCTCGAATATACTGCTACCAGCAGTAGATTCGGCGAATGTCTGTCAGCTAGCAGCATATTCGTGAACAACTTCCGCGGCATTTTTCGCGCATCATCTGAACGCCAGCAGCAGATTCGCAACGTGATGTGTTTGAGTTGAGTTGTTCGGTGAGAGATGGGTACCTTCTAGGTAAGTAGGTATTGATCAACTATTACTGACTTGAAGCAGTCAGTGAGTGGCACCTCTAACCTCCTCCAAGTTGCTCCAACTTGCAACTGTCCTATACTAATATACATAACACAGACAGTTGCAAGGTGGAGCAACTTTGAGGAGGTTAGAGGTACCACTGGAACAGGCCCATAATGGGGATCATTATGACCCGCTATTGGGCCAGTAAGGGGCACTTCTATGGGCCTGTTCCAGTGGTACCTCTAACCTCCTCAAAGTTGCTCCACCTTGCAACTGTCTGTGTTATGTATATTAGTATAGGACAGTTGCAAGTTGGAGCAACTTGGAGGAGGTTAGAGGTGCCACTCACTGACTGCTTCAAGTCAGTAATACGTTGATCAATACCTACTTACCTAGAAGGTACCCATCTCTCACCGAACAACTCAACTCAAACACATCACGTTGCGAATCTGCTGCTGGCGTTCAGATGATGCGCGAAAAATGCCGCGGAAGTTGTTCACGAATATGCTGCCAGCTGACAGACATTCGCCGAATCTGCTGCTGGTAGCAGTATATTCGAGCCCGGCGAATATCTGAATCTGCTGCTCGCGTCTAAGATGCGCCAAAAAGGCCGCGGAAGTTGTTCACGAATATGCTGCCAGCTGACAAGACATTCGCCGAATCTGCTGCCAGTAGCAGTATATTCGAGCCCGGCGAATGTATGTCTGGGAGCAGCAGATTCGCGAATATGAATCTGCTGCTAGCTTGACGGACGTATTTGACATAGCTGCGTCATATTTGTCTCTTTTATTAAGCTACATCCAATTAGCAGTAGATTGATATTGCCCCCCAGTAGTATCAATCTATTGGGCAATCTACAATTTTGAGGCACGTAGCCTCAGAATTTCCTGAAACTTGGCAGGTACGTCCTCCTTGCCACGCTGAACACGAAAAACGTAAAATTAGTCTGGAACGCGGGCTACTTTCAGAGTTATACCGTTTTAGATATCTACAGTTTTGAGTCCCGTCGCCTCAGAATCGCCTGAAACTTGGCAGGTAGGCCCTCCTTGCCACGCTGAACACGAAAAACGTAAGATTAGCCTGGAACACGGGCTACTTTCAGAGTTATACATTTTCTAAGTTTTGAATGTCTGTCTTCCTTTATTTTGAAACGAATGCGCAGGAATTGGAAGCTTTCCGCGTCAAGTTAGCCAGATATTCAACTGACATACATTCCAAACTTAAAACGTTATTACTTTAAAAGTAGCCCGTATTCCAGGATAATTTTAAGTTTTTCGTGTTTTTCGTGGCAAGGAGGACCTACCTGTCAAGTTTCAGGCAATTCTGAGGCGACGGGTCTCAAAATTATAGATTGGGCAATATCAATCAGCTGCTAATTTTACGTACGTCTTTTATTATTCCTAAAAGGCAGGGTATTAACCCTCGCCCTACAGCCCCCCCCCCCCTTGGGGGGGGGGGGGGGGGGGGCGGGGCGGCTGACAGCCCCCCCTGAGGTTTTTCTTGAATAACTTTTTACGCATGCAATGCATCTTGCTGACATATTTGGCAGTTTAGTTTACAACAATTATACGTAGGCTGTAAAACTTTAATTGAAATTGGTTGAGCAGTTTGGGAGATAATCATGTTTTGAGGACGTCATGTTGGTAAAAAAATGAGAAATATTTGCAAAATCGTAGAAAACAAGAGTTTTGAAAAAATTGCAAACGCAATTCACCAAAGATACAAAATGGCATTCTCTTTAAAATGGCCATCTCGTTTTTTTTTTTGGGGGGGGGGGGGTTTGACCCCTATTTTTTTTTAAATCCCCACAAAATCGAAATTTTCAAAGATATTAGAAAAACCGGAATATATGTGAGAGTACTGAGTATGGACAATACCCATACCAAATTTCAAAGCAATATCTTAATTTTTGACTGAGTGATGGCTCTAAGTGTAAGAAACTGATGACGTCATTTTTTTAATAACGTTTTTTGACTTTTTTGACAAGATACGAACAAATAATTACCTTTTTGTATTTCTGAGCCAAAACTGGTCTAGGAACATGCTTTTTATTTACATTTATCAATTTCTAATTAAATTACCACTTTCTCATTGACTTCCATGTTAAAGCATCACCATTTATTTCTCAAGCCTTTATCCTAATCTTGCCTAACCTCACCACACCTCACCTCACCTCACCTAACCTTGGAGCCAGTTTACATATTTAGAAGTCCATCGGCCGAGGCCCGAAATCCTCAATATGTTGTGCGTTTCGGTGATTTTAAGTCATGTACGGTGATAAAGTTAGTCATTTCGGTGATGGGATTAATTTATTGCCTTACTAAAATAATGCTGTTTGGTTCTCGCCTAATTTGTTTGCCTTGTGCATGGGTGGAGAATCCTATAGGGCAGCCCCGGCTGCGGCCGGGGAAACTTCAAAGTTGCCCCGGTGGGGCCGGGGCAGCCACTTTTGAGACACCTTCTTTTGCAAGACCTTAGTTATTATTTAAAAATAATACAGAAACGCAAATATAATCCCAGCATAAAAATGCATACTTGGTACGAATATCTGTGAAAAATATGGGTAAAATTGCGCTTTCGGTGCGCTTTCGAAATGGGGGGGGGGGGGGGTAGTCAAGGGAGGCTGAGCTTTGCCAACTTTGTTTTAGTGAACACCTCGGGCAGGTCAGAAAACTTATATTTTCGGGGAGGCACAGTTGGGGTCGTTATCTCCGGTCTAAAGGAGGCATATTGTCCGATCTAAAGGGGTGCCGCCGGCACTCACGACTCAAGGGGCGCCACCTGCACTCGAGAGTGGCACCTTCGGTGTCCAGACGCCCAGGAGAGGCGCCCTCAATCGTGATTCCCCCCGCATGTCCATGAAGTTAGCGACAGATTCGGAAATCGAATCAGACCATTATTTTGTCAATTAGACAATAACATCGGATCGATATTGACCCGAGGAATCGAATGAGACCATTATTTTGGCGATCGGACAATAACTTCGGGTTATTTGTCCTTTGACCTTGAAAATGAGGGTCAAGGTCATTTGCCTCCAGTGAGGTTTCGAAAGCTGCGCCTAGATATTGACCCGAGGAATAGAATGATACCATTATTTTGTTTTGCGATCGGACAATAACTTCGGGTCGTTTTGAGCCACCAAATCGCTACTCGACGCTGAATTAGGATCCGATTCAGTCACTAACTTCACGGACATCCCCCGCCACGTGCCTCATAGGGCCCCTTGGTTGCGCCCCTGTCCTCGGCCGGGGCAACTTTGAAAACAATTATCCACCCATGGCCTTGTGAGTTGTGGGAAATATCAAATATGTTATATGTATTTTTATATCTCACTATAATATATAAAAGGACCGGACCTGGACCATTGGCATCACCAGGAGGAGGTGCCTTTCTTGCAAGAAATGGCTAGTTGCTGAATCACAACATTTATGTACAACCTTAATATTGATATTGAATGATTATTGGTGTGTGAGCTACCATGAGGTAGTCTTTGCCTACTTTGACCCAACATGATACTTTCAATTTTTGTAAAGATTGCACACCTCGCTGTTGCTAAAACACGTCAGTAATGAGGTAATACAACCTATGTGCATTCTAAGGCGTTAAACTTCAATTTTGCACATACTTCGTTTGTATCATTAGTCGCTTTTACTACCCCCCCCCCCCCCCCCCCCGGTCGCCGACTCAATTACAACCCCAACGAAAAACAAAAAGTTCCGCCTCTGGCCACCATCATAACGAAGCCATCGTCATCGTCTTTGGTTCGTCGTAACACTGAATTGAATTCATAACATTTTAGCTTCTTATCCTTTACAAAGCTCATCGCCTTTATTTCTGGGTATATTTCAGGCAAACCCGTAACAAATTTTCGCCGCTTGGCGGCGCTAAATAACAAGTACCTACTGTAACATGAAATCCACATTACAAATGCTGCAAAGGCTTAATACACGCAGGATTTTTCTTCTTTCGTCATTTCAGCCGACCCTCCACTAAAAAATTATCGGCGACGCCCCTGCATAGGACCCTCTCAGGCCTGTCAAGGGCCTTCTCAGACTGGTATGGGACTCTTTCAGGCCTGACGAGAGGCCTCTCAGGCTTGTCAAGGACTTTCTCATACCTGAACATACACTCTCAGACCGACTGGAGGCCTTTTCAGACCTGCAAAAACGCTCGGGGCCCTTTTCAGCTCGAGGGCCCCTTGACGTCTGATGTGCCCCCCCTAAGTTTTCCCTGGATCCGCCACTGCTTCCATATATAATTTAGCAAAGGCCACTCGAACAAATTGCATACTTCCCTTCCATTTTCCAGGTCTCCGCCACTTCCACCCCTGACCTGACACCGTGTGTAGCTACCTGTTAGTGTCATTTTTTCCAGCTCTGTCACCTCTGCCACCTATCGCCACCTCGCCCACCGCCACCGACTCGGCCGCCACCTGCCCGGCTTGGCACGGCGCCTGCGGCGATCGGCGAGGTCACATAGCTGGCACCGCCACCGGTCACGTGACCACTCTCGGGTGTCAGCACTGCAGCGGTGGAAAAGACGACGAGAACTCGCCAAAGGATTTTTCTTCTTCTAGATCACGGGAAGTATTCAATTTACGTAAAGCAGAACAGTACATTTAAGGTATTTATTGAGCGAAGGCCTCGGGTTAGCTGTTCTTAGGAAATTGTGATAAATAACTTCAATCTGTGTGGTGTTTGTCGTAGCTTAAATTGAAATGTTTCTGAAATTATGAGGAAGCTTCTGTATATTTTTCACCGGTGGCCGGCGGTGGCCGGCGGCTCGTTGGCAGAGAGAGGTTTGGCGCGACAAAGTGCGTCGAGTTTGCCGCTCTGAGATCGCATCCGGCACGTGCGGAGACTCGGAGGAGGTGAACGGGCCGCGGCACTGGAAGAGGTGTCGGTAACAGCCGACAGGTGGGCAGGTGGTGATGTACACACGAAGTAATGACGTCGAGGAACTATCAGAATTCCGCCCAACGGGGTATGTGGCGAGGTGGGCCTAACGTTAGTTAATTAGCGCAACTTTTTTTCTTCTTCTCAAAGGGACGATATGAGAAATTGCAAAAGGAACTAATTTTGCCATCTGATTCTCAGCGGATAAATGGTAAACAAGACAACTGATGACATCGCGTTTTGCTGATTGCAGTTGAGCTTACTACACCCTATTTCTTCCCACAAACAAGCGCTTACACATGTTCGGTTTTAAGGGATTATACGTTTTTCCCCAGTATAATTGAGTTCCATAGTAAAACGTACTTATAAAGGTGGTAGAAGTCCCACAGTAGCCACATTTGTCTGGAAATGACCGCTTCTGCACGTAAGGACATTTCAAAGTGCTCGGTGATGTCACCGCGTACTTTCTGCAGGACCGGCTGAGACGGACTCAGTCATCTCTTATGTTAATATAAACACCTCACTTATGGCATATTTCCGGTAAAATAAGCAATATTGTAAAAAAATAAACTTGTTTTGTTCTAACGACAGCAGCAGTTACCTAGTTTTTCCCATAACATTTTATATTTTTAATGAATTTTCATGCCAAAACGCCACCACCAAATGCTCAACGCCTCCGGCCAGAGATAAGAAAACCGCAAAACCTGAACGAACAGTGTGTATTAATTAAAGAGTCCCGTAAGTTTTGAATTGCATAAGCATTTTGTGATCCAGTGTAGGACTTATTCAAAACTATAAAATTTAATTTGATGCAGATTCTAAGATAAAAGTGATGGACAGTATTGCCGATAAAGTACTCGTTATCTGATACAAGTCTCGAAAACGCAAAAGTTTTCACGCTGATAATTGCTGAAATAATTGACCAAATGAGCATTAAGGTCCCTGTTATATGTCTTAATATAGTTTTATGCATGAGTGGCATTAACGATTCAGTTTATGAACGAGCCGAAGGCGAGTTCATAAACTGAATCTTTAATCAAATATATTGCAGGTACCGCGACCAACCACCCATCAAAGCATGCGTATTTTCACGAAACATCTTTTTATAATTTTCAATTGCACATTTTTATTTATATATTGTACAAGAAGACAGCGGTAACACGCAATAATACTCAGGTAAAGACAAAAGAAGGAAAGAAAAACGTAAAACGGGACAACCTAGTGCTGGGGCGTCGAGTCCGGCCTCTCTGACCCTGGCGCTGCCCCGACTGCGCTTTTCGGGCGGCGTCGGCACTGCTGCCGGCAGGTCGGGAGCAGGTAGCGCGCCAGATCCGGGTCTGCAAGGGGATCGCGTGGGTCCAGGAGTTGGAGGACGGCTCCACTCATCGCTGCGGGGTGCCTCGCTGCTCCCGCTGACATTTCGGCGAACATCACCCTGTATGCGGATAGCGGATCTCGGCGCGGCCCTGAGCTAGTGTTGGGCGGGGCTTCAGTCGGTGTTTCCCCAAGATCTAGACAAAAGTCCAGAGGTAGGTCTTCGTCTTTCTTTGTGGACTTAGGTTTCTTCTCGCTCGGAGTTGCTGCGGAGCTGGCGACACTCGCTGTACGCGGCAGGCTGCCGCTGCATTCGCCGCCACCGTTGCTCCCGCTGCTGCCGCCGTCCGGTGTGAAGTGCCCGTGGGGGAGCGGGCCCGATCTCGGTGGCTGCGGACGTCACTCCAGGCGCGTGCGGTACCTTGGCAAGCTCGTCGGGGGCCGTTGTTGGGTTCAGTTGGGCGGCGTTATCTGGTCTGTGGTGTGAGGAAGCCGGTTTTGTTGCGAATGGCAAACAGCTCGCCGGTGGGATGGCTGCTGCGCCGCATTTTGAAGCCGCATTTCCCCGGATGACGGCGAAGGAGCAGCGCTGGAGGAGCCACTCGGTCTCACGGCGCTCACCGGTAACCGCCGTCAACCGGGCGCCGAGCTCGCGAAGGAAAGCCTTCGTCGATGGGCCACATGCTCCTCCAGTTTCGAACGCGACTGGTTCAAACCGGAACCGCTGGACAAGCTCGGCGTATTTGCGGCGTTTCGCGACCTCGGCGTCCTGGGCTGCTGCTCCGGCTTTTGTTGCGGCGGGAACTAGGTGGGAGTCTGCAAAGCTGTTGATGCAGGTGACATCAAAGCTGTTGAGACTGCGCCATTGAGGGAAGGGGAAGATAGTTATCCCATCTGGCCTCTTGCCATCGCCGCGGTCGACCCCGCGGGGCTCCAGGATGGCGGGAACCCCGGCGGACTGCAGGGCTCGCCTGACGATGTCGTTTAGTGCTGTGTGGCGGGGGTGTCTACCAGCACTGAAGCGACATGTCAGGGAGTGATATCCCTTGCTGTCCGCCAGCGCGCCGCATTTATCTTTAATGCCACGAGTGCATAAAACGATTTAATGCATGGCCGAAGACTGTTGTCTTGCCATGCAAGTACATATTTGTATAGAGTTCAATGCAGGTTCATTGACCTGAGGCTCAGCAGTGTATTATCACTTCCGGGGGTGTAATAACACTTCAGTTATTACACGGCTAAAATTAAGCACGCGGTCAATGGGAATACAGTGTTCAGCCATGTACTAAACGTGTTTAGTGTACAGCTGAAGTTTGTTCACCATTGACTCACGTGCTTTTGTGAAAAAGCTTAAAACATATTTATTTGAGGGCGGGAGTCCACAAACTGGAGTTTGTGGTCAGTAGGTCACGTGACCCGGAGTTTTTGGACTTTTGATCACTTGATTATATAAACTTGATTTTTAAATATTGCGTGCTGCAGCCAGTGGCGTACCCAGGATTCACTCCAGGAGGGGGCAATTTTTGTTCAGGGGGCATAAGGTACCCCCTCCCAAACAAAACTCACTGTATTTGGCCCACTATATTTTTACAGGGGCATATTTTCAACATTTTTTCCTTTAAAAAAGAAAGAAAAAAATATTATTTGGGGTAATAGGGCACTTCGGGCCCTATTTCCAAAGGGGCACATACGGCCAAGGGGGCGCGTACGGACCTTCAGGAGGGGGGCAATTGCCCCGTGTGCCCCCCCCCCCCTTGGGTACGCCTATGGCTGCAGCTGCACACTAAATCGCTTTGTGGACTCGCGCTCCAAAATTCGCAGTTTGAGGCCTCGACTTCGTCTTGACCACAAACTGTGAATTTTGTCGCGCTCGTCCACAAAGCTATATTAACCCGCGCGGCGCTGGGGGGGGAGGGGGGTAAATTTTACCCCCCCCCCCCTCCCGGATTTTCTCCATAACTTGACAACTATGACAGATATCAAAGCGAAACTTACGGTAGCTTATGGTGCATCAATTCTACGTCTTCTGCCATTTTTTTTTTAATTCGTGAAAATTTGTGGCAGATAATGACGTTTTAGTGACGTCATGCCATGTCATTTTTGGTGAAAAAACGTTAAATGTTTGACAAATCGTAGAAAATAGCGTGTTACTACAAATTGCAAATAAAGGCGTCAAAAGAAGGGAAATAACATTGTCTTTGACATGGCTATCTCATATTTTCAAAATTTTGGGTTTTTTACCCCCAAAAATGCAAAAAAAAAAGATTTTTGGGGAAGAATTTCCACAAAAGTTTTTTGTTTGAAGATTTAACAAAAAAAAACGGAAGATATATTAGAGAACCGAGTATGAACGATGTTCAAACCAAATTTCAAAGCAATTTATTTATTTTTGACTGACTTATGGCTCTCTAAGAACAAGTAGCTCATGACGTCATTTTTTTTAAAATTGCGTTTTTTGGCTTTTACTGACCAGTACAGACAAATAAATGCCACCACTGTATTTCGAAGACAAAACTAGTCTAGAAACATGCAATGTTTATTTAGATTAATCAATTTCAAATTTTGACCTTATTGTGACCTGACCTTGACCTGAGGACGATTATATGGTGTCAGGCTGTGAAAATGGTTGCTTCTATCGAATTATACGTGTAAAATAACCCATACAACATGTGTCGCATGGCTTTCGTAGACCTGTGACCTTGTGTGACCTGACCTTGACCTTGACCTTTGCATACAATTTCACTTTTACTTATGCGGGAAATACATTATACACTCTGGAGCACTTTGTGACATAATAGTTGCAATATAAGGCTTTGGATGGAAAGTATAGCCCCAAAAACTCAAATACTTACATTTTACATTTGACCTGACCGTGACCTGACATGTGACCTTATTTTAAGAATTTCGAGTATGCATTCGATTCTTCTCGTTGAGAGCTTCCGATCGCCGCATTGCGCGTCTCGCTGCGGTTATTGGTTCGGAAGGTACGAGGGGGGGGGGGGGGGGGTAAAATTTACCCCCCCCCCCCAGCGCCGCGCGTTCGGCTGGAGACCCCAGCGCCGCGCGGGTTAAAGCTCATACAACTGCAAAAGAGTGCATTTCCTTTCAGGACGGAAACCCGTAGAATCCCTGTAACCCTTTTTGTAACAGGGGGGGGGGGGGGGGGGGGGGGCGGATTCCGCCCCCCCTCATGTTTTTCGCAGATATCTCCAGAACGGCTGGGAGCAGGTCCATGAAATTTTGGGACTTTTCATAGAATTGAATACCGCATTGGGATTCAAAATTTTGAGTTCTTAACCTGAACAGAGGCGGTTCCAGGGCACAGTTTTGGGTGGGTTCGGAGGCGACATTTGGCGATAATACGGAAATGCGATCTTAACGGTTTCTTCCTAACTGCCTCAAGTATGAAGGAGTTACATCGGTTTACGGTGATTGCAACATGTGAAAATTAGTTGATGTTAATGAAATATCATACAAATTGCATGGCAGAGGGGCTTGAAAAGGTGGGGGTTTCCAGGAAGTATTCAATGCTTGGCGGGAAGCTAATATAGCGATATAAGGGGCATTTCTAGCTATCAAGATGTAAAAGATAGCTTCTGCTTCCATTATTTGCATACTTTATTACATATCGAGTTTCAGGGGCGTGTTCAGGCACATGAAAATGGGGGTGACTGGCATGGTGATAACGATATGCCAGCGATAACGGCGCAATAGACATTTAGCTTATAATGATATATTTATTTATGTATTTATTTATTTATTTATTGAGTCAACAACCACAGGCACAGGGCCCACTTACGGTTGCAGTCATGCTGCCTCATGCAACAGGAAATTAAAACATTCACAAACTACATGAGTGCACATGGTACAATAAGAGAACACAACTATACTGCATAGTAAACACAGAGCATAAAATACATACATAAAAGGCGATTAAAATCGCCAGTGAAAGTAGGAACACACGTGTAAATAAAGCGCTGATACAGGCAAAAACCTAAAAATAGACAAATACATAAAAGCGCCGGTAAAAGTAAATATAAACGTGTAGATATAGCGCTGGTACAGGCAAGAGACCTAAAATAAACAAGTGCAACTTAAAGCCAATGACCGATCACGGGACACAGCTCACAGCAGTGACCTTAACTCAAGTATGTGCCCTGAACATCAGCGAACTTCGTGATGTCAGACCTAAGGGTACGAGACGGCATAAATAAATCCGTCTGAGGGCTGCTGTGTGTGAGCGAGTTAAAGAGATGCGGGAGACGAATCAAGAAGCCCCTCTTTACAGAGTCAACTCTTCCACGAGGTACATGGAAGAGCTCGGGGCGCCGCGTACGTCGGCTTGGTGCTGACAGCGGGAACGTTGCCACAATATCAGGGCAGTCTATGTGGCCGCTGAATACTGAGCGCATGAACATTAGATCGGACCGAACGAAACGCGACCTGACCGATGCGCAGCCAAACAGCTCGAGCAATGACACATAATTAACCCGCGAGTCACTGGGGGGGCTTTTTTTAGCCCCCCCTTAGGAATATTAGGCATATCTCAATAACTAATGCAGATATCGACGCCAAACTTTCAGTACCTATCCGGGCATCATTTTTACACATTATAAGAAAAAATTAAAAAATTTCGTCAAAATTTATTTGAGATATAGTGAATTTAGTGACGTCACTAAACACGATTTTGACACCAAAATCGGCTAAATTTTGCCAGGCCCTACAAATGCCGCATATGAAGCAAAATGCAATCGAAAAACGCTAAAAGGTAGAACATTGCAAGGGCTACAAACAGGCTATCTCGAAATTTCGAAACATTTGGGTTTTGACCCAAAATTTTCAAAAAAAACATTTTTTGGAAAAATGCTCACAAAATCAAATATTTGAAAGATATTGAAAAAACCGGAATATATATCAGATAACAACATATGGGCAACTACCACACCAAATTTCAAAATTATATCATTTTTTTAAACTTTCATGACATATAAAGTATGGGTAAATCATGACGTCAGATTTTGGAATTGCGTTTTTTGGATTTTATTGACCGGATACAGACAAATAAATGCCAGCACTGTTTTCTTTAGATAAATCTGATATAGAAACATGCCTTTTTTATTTCGATTTATCAATTTCAAATTTTGACCTTCAGTGACCTGAACTTGACCTGAACTTGACACTAACTTCACGTAAATGAAGTCAGGTGGTAAAATGACTTCTACTATCGAATTCTACGCGTAAAAGCATCCATAAACCATGTGCTGCATGACTTTCGTTGATATTTTGAGTGTAGTAACCTTTTGTGACCTGACCTTGACCTTGCTCTTTTCCAACAATCTCACTTTAGCTCATGTGGGATATGTATTATACCTTTGACATCACTTTGGGTGGTTATAGGCGTAATCGAAGGCCATGGATGGCAAGTATTGTCCATAAACTCAAATACCTCGATTTTGATGTTTGACTTGACCGTGACCTGACATGTGACCTTAATTTGACATTTTTAAGTTTGCGTTAGGCTTCTCTCATTGAGCGCTTTCGAATGCCGCCTTGCGCGTCCCGTTGCGATCATTGGTTCTGAAGATACCAGGGGGGGCTAAAAAAAGCCCCCCCAGTGAGTCGTGTTACAGAATATACCCCAGTGACTGCCGGGTTAAGTGGTGCGCACGCTGCTTGGGTTTTATATCCCAGCCACATCAGGAAACGGTGTTGAAGGCGCTCCAGCCGGCGCATATGGGTGACCGCAGCGCCTGACCAGATTACGCTACCGTATTCCAGTACGGTACATGGGCCTTGTAGGCGGCGAGGGCTGCGGCATGGTCAAAGCGCGTTTGCTGTGCCAGTAGACATCTGCATGCTTCTAATTAGCAGGCCAAGCATGCGGTTGGCTTTAGCGACAGTGGCGTCAACGTGGTCCGCAAATGTAAGCTTGGCGTCTAAAATGATGCCAAGGTCACGCACGGGCACACATCGCTCAAGCTGTGTGCACATATGATATATATGCACATATGAGGCCAGAAAAGGGAATAAAGTCATTTTTTGCAGAGGCGCGCTCAGGAATGGAAGAAAGGGGGTCATATTATTGCAAGGAAACTAAGAGTCCGCCCCTGTAGCTCAGTTGGGAGAGCACTGGGCTTCTGACCTCACCCGGTAGTGGCAGCCCGGGTTCGAGTCGCTTCGGCGCTCGCTATTTGCCCCTGACTGGGATGGCCTGTGGCCGGTGGCAGCGGTCGCACTCAAGGTCAGGTGACGTCAGAGGGCGGGGCGGACCGTGTCCAGGTATGTCGGGCACGTAAAACTTTCGCTTCTAAATTCTTCCGGACGCCAGGAATTGCTTGATCGGGTGGTGGGGTCAGGGCCTGCGCAACAAGCTATGCTTAGCGCGGGGCCTGATCTCGGAAATCCATCCAATCAAAAACATTCGGACTAAATTTATTTATAAAAAAAGAAGAAAAAAAGAGGATTGGGTGTACAATGGCATAACATACTGCAGTTTTCGGATGAAACACTCACCACAGGCTACTCTACGAACGATTATAAGATAATAGGCGAGTCCAAGTAGGGTAAAAAGGTGGGTAAACAATGTTAATTGAAGTTGTATATGCGAAGTGTGATTTTACCGCTATGCGAAGTGTGATTTTACCGATGTAGTGTAGTGAAGTGTACTCGTTTTTATCGTATTTTGTATATTATTTGTAACACTGACATGAAACCAGAATAGCCACCTCGTGGATGGTTTTTAATACACTGATTGATTGATTGATTGATTGTAAGTGAAATAGTCACTGTTGACTAGTTAGTATCATAATAGCGGATAATATACTTATCAAAAGGTCTTGCGCCGCCCCAGTTTGGATCCTGGATACGCCTATGATGAAGTACAACATGCAAAAACGAACTATCTACGATCAGTAATATATTTATAGTGCTGGGTAGCAACTTGTCTGCGGCTAATCTTTTTTTCCAATTTGACCTCCCTTTTTCACTAACCTGGTACCGCCTATGGAAACAAAAGATATATAACTGTTTTGTCTAATGTCACAATCACATACTATTTCATTTATTTTAAAAAAACATCAAAAAATGGTTTTATTACGCATTTACTTCACCCCCATATTGAGTGACCTGCACACGCCTATGATTTTTGAATTTTCAAAGGTCACCGTCATATATCAATTTCCAATTCCATATCTATCGATTCCTATTAGTTGTGTTAAAATCGGTCGATAAACATGAAAGCTATGTTGGATCAAAAATACCACTAAAATTTGTAGTTTTTGCCCCCCTGTTGCCCTCCTATCCAAAAGTTAGATTGTTTTATTATTTAGAAATGTAGATCGTGTTGAGAGGAACCAAACACCGTTTCATTTTTGAAAATCGGACGGGTAGATCTCGATATCTCCGGGGTGGGGGGGTGGGGGGGGGGGGGGGCGGAATCCGCCCCTCCCCCCAACCTGTTACAAATAGGGGTAGCCAGGAGCCTGTTACAAATCGGGTTAGCTCAGTCTGATGCACGTCAACACTGTTCGTCAACTGCAGAGGACATTATCCATTTGTTTGGTCATGTTCTGTGTCTCAGAACTTCTTGCGTGAGCTCGGCCATCCAGCAAATAATATTTGACTAAAGTAGCGATAATTACGTGCGAGCGCGAAGCGCTCGCTCGTCTTTCCGTGGTATATGGGAAAAATCTGAATATGAGCGGCCCGGCCCGGCCCGGCCCGACCCTACCCGACCCGTAGCGATGCTTTTGAGAAGCTCATATCTCTGCAACCAGAGAGAGAGAGAGAGAGAGAGAGAGAGAGAGAGAGAGAGAGAGAGAGAGAGAGAGAGAGAGAGAGAGAGAGAGAAGAGAGAGCGAGAGCGAGAGCGAGAGCGAGAGCGAGAGCGAGAGCCGAGAGCCGAGAGCAAGCCAGCCAGAGCCAGAGCCAGAGCCAGAGCCAGAGCCAGAGCCAGAGCCAGAGCCAGAGCCAGAGCCAGAGCCAGAGCCAGAGCAGAGCCAGAGCCAGAGCCAGAGCCAGAGCCAGAGCCAGAGCCAGAGCCAGAGCCAGAGCCAGAGCCAGAGCCAGAGCCAGAGCCAGAGCAGAGCCAGAGCCAGAGCCAGAGCCAGAGCCAGAGCCAGAGCCAGAGCAGAGAGAGAGAGAGAGAGAGAGGAGAGAGAGAGAGAGAGAGAGAGAGAGAGAGATGTAGGAGAGAGAGAGAGAGAGAGAGAGAGAGAGAGAGCGAGAGACATGCCCACGGTCCATCTTGGGGAAAAAGATGCGGCTAAGTGATGGAGGAGCAGAGCGGTTTCTGTGGAATGGCGGGGGACGAAAACCCATGTTAAAGGGGAATAGTTCACCTTTAACATGGGGTTTTGGACTGAGATAGCATATTTGTAGAGCAGATCTAAAAATGGTTTGTGGTGAAAGAATTATCTCTCTACGTTAAAGGGAAATAATGACCTTTTGATTTTGTTAGCAACAATTTCTTAGGCTCCCGTTATATTTTAAAATTATTTTATTTAAATTTAAGAATTAAATAAAATTATTCCCAAATTCAAAGTTGTAAGTTTGGAAGAAATACAAAACAAGTACCTTGTGTACATCATGAAGGTCATTGACAAATTCGTCCTTCCCTACCATTGTTAACATCGAGTGCGGCATTTGTGGAGGCCTCTGTGACATTTCCGATCAAACTGAGCGCTGCTCGGACACCCGCTAGTAAGCGCTTTCGTTCTCCATGGCAACCAGGGCGTCAGCCAATCAAAAGCCAGAAAGGGAATACGTTCTGGCTTTTCATTGGCTCACGCCTGCTGTTGCCATGGAGAACGAAAGCGCTACTAGCGTGCGTTCGAGCAGCGCTCTGATCCGTGAAGCATCCACGGATGCTTCACGGGACTATCAGTATAAGTCATGAATAACAACAACATGCAAACTATACCAACTCGAATAAAATAAGAGCGGAATGAATTGAACCCAGGCAAGCTAGTATTCGCAAAGCACTCGGCACTGCGCCACAATGGCAAAAGGTGAGGGAAATGCATATTGGATACAATATTATTACGTCACAAGTTTCTGAAGTGTCAACTACTATGAAATACAGTGATAAAATACCTTTAATAATGATTAACAAGAAAATTCAAACTTAAAAACAATCATTTGAATAAGTCTTTAATTAGCTTTCAACTCGAAATCAGATATATTTTGCAATGCTACACAAGAATGGCACCAATGACGTCATTAACAAAGCCTGCTACGGGACTTGGGTATACTAATCAGGAACAACTCGCCAAGTGCGCCGAGATGGTTAAGTGCGCCGAGAAGCATGACAATGACTTTGTAAACAAATCGCGACGCTAAATAGGTCGTCGTCGATGTGCATCGATGAGCTTCTGATTTAATTGCCAGTTTTGTGTTATTGTTTTTTTCATGATAAAATAAAGCATAGTGTTATATACAGCCACAGACAAACTATACACAACTCCTAATGTTGAAAACAAATGAATCGAATTGCAAAAATTGAGGGTCGCAACCACTAACTATGCCGCGTTGATGTGCATCGATGAGCTTCCGATTTTATTGCCACTTTTTCCAATCGCTGTTAGTTTTAGAAGATCGCCGGGCATATAATCACAACAAGCAGAACGCACAATATATTTTCCACTCCATTGCGTAAAAAAATAATACGGGAAAAGCCCGCAGTTTGATGAGGACCAAAAGTACTTGACAAAAGGTCAGAAATAGTGCAAGTACCGGTCGTTAAAAGTGTGGAACGCTTATCAACTTTAACTTGAAATATCTTTCGGTAGGAAAGTTTTCATGCAAAATGTGATGAATTTACAATATATTTTGATCTCGTCTGGCGATTTCAAGTGCTAACTCCATTTTAGTGGAAAAAGGTCATTATTTCCCTTTAAGTAATTTCGACACAGGCCTAGTGGGCCCGATTTCATTCCCGCTGTTCCGGGCCACGATCGGGGAATGAACGCTCGCCGCCGCGCCGCCGGAGGCAGGTACACTCTCTGGCACGTAGTCTCTGGTCACGATGCCTCGTTAATATCCGCTCAGCCGCCCGGGCGGCCCCTTGTCAGAGACTGTACTTGGCGTCAGGCGGAGCGGGGCAGAGCCAGAACGCCAGCTGCTATCGTACGATTTCTCGTGAAATAGAAAGAGAAACTTACTTCTTTCTCCACATATATCCATCAGTTGTCCAAACCAAAGTCATATTCATAGTTTTGAGCTCAAGATGCACCTAATGGTTGAACTTCAAGACAACTTTCAAGGTGACCTATTCCCTTTAAGATGGGGAGAGGAGATGATTGTCTGACATGTAAGCAGAGAGCAGACGCTGCACCATCTTTGCCATGATGGGGACTATTGAAATAGGTCGGCAATTAGAAACTAAGGTTGGTTCACCGGGCGTGAAAATGGGATTAACCGTAGAGTGCTTCGAAGAATCGGGAAAGTCTGATGAGGTAAGGCAGATATTGACAAAATGGAGAAGGACAGGACCGATGGCGTCAAAACAGAGGAGTAGGATGCGAATACACAGGTCCACACGCACCAGAACGCTTTATGGAGAACACTACCTCCCCAGTTCGGCCAGAGTCACCCCGGCGACCCGAAAACCACAAGCACCAACCCGAGGTAGGCGGCACGGAACGTCGGGCGGCATCCCAAAGACCAGCGAAGCCAGCCGCGACACTTTGACCGACATTAACAAAATAATCATTCATTTCATCCGGTGTGGCAACAGGAAGGTCGGCAGTGCTGCTCCGTTTACCCGCGATTAGCGGGCGGACAATGCGGTACAGAGAACTGCTCCTCTGAGCTCGTAGTCTCTCCTCTATGTCCGCCCGGCAATCGCGCCTGATCGCCGACCTGACCCTCCTGTCTAGTTCTCGGAAGGCCGGCGATCTCCCCTCACGGCGCAGCACGCCCCTCCACTGTGACATTAGGTCCAGGGTCGCCGGGGTGACAGCCGGCGCACAAGGGTTCCAAACAGACATAAGTTTCAAGGAGCATGTTTGTCGAATACCGGCAAGAGACGGTGAGCAAAATGAGACCACATTCCAGCGACAGAAGGACAACTAAAAACACCTGACCAGTCAACGAGATGCAAATCACAGAGCAAACAAACATGATCAATGCGTTTTAAAAGGCGTGTACGAAATATGCTTCTTGCGATATTTTGGAAAACTTAAAAGCGCACGAATCAAATAATGAGGGCTAAAAGCACATTTCAAAGCTCTTACACGCTGGACGATGTCACTATAATTACACATCACCACGTCTAAAAGTGATCCAGATGAGTAAGTAGGTTGCGGCACAAACTGATGTAAGGTAAACGATTGCAGCATCTCGATCAGGCGGTCCTTGCTAGTATTGGCTGATGTATCGAGTAAGTTGCAGTTCAGGTCACCAATAATAAGCACAGGTCCGGGGTGTCGCAGTAAAGCCCGTTGAAGCTGCATCTCCAGCTCGTTGTAATATGCGTGCAGGGTCGACACCGTACGCCGCGGGGGCCGGTAGACTGCGGCGATGGAGAAGTGAGGGCCGGACTCGGGCTTCACTCGCAGCCAGAGCGACTCCAGCCGACAGTCCGCGCAATCCGATACCGGCTGGGAGATGACGGAGGCCGTGTAGTTATGGCAGATCAGTATGGCCACTCCGCCGTGGCCCACGTCACCAGGCCGGTCGGCACGGTGCAGCGCATAGCCGGGGAAGGTGACCAGCCTGGACGCAGTGGCGGATCGAAGCCAGGTCTCGGTGATGACGCAGATGTCGTACTGAAGTCGATTCAGGTGGTCGTGTTGCAGTGACGCTATCTTGGGCAGCAGAGACTGGATGTTAATCAGCCCCGCCAGAAGACTCAGTTGACGACCGCCAGGAGTGGAGCACCGCCACGCCCGGCCTCCTCTGCACCCCCGGCACCTGGCGCTGGCGCCGCGCCTGCCGCGCCGGGTCACGCCACCGCCCAGGGACCGGTCGGGGTCAAGGTCACTGCGGCCGGGCTAATACGCGATTCACACCTGGCCGGGCCGCAAATTCTCGAAGTCTAATGACCATTCGCACTCGGAATTAGAGATGACGTAATAACTGCTGGGCGAGTCCATTATACCACCGGGGGAGGTTGGCACCTCCCTGAATAGGATGCTGGGCCGCGACAATAATCGAAGCGATCGCTGTGTGTGATCCGCTTAGCCTCGGTGCACACCACTTGAAACATATAGTTTATTCTTGTTACGGCGCGGTCGTCAGGCAGAAGTGCATTTGATCTCCGTTTACATGTTGTCAGATCGGTAGGCAACAGTAGGTACCTATACTCGGCGTCTGTATTATATTTATACTGCTTGTGTATACTTGAAAACAGGCGGGCGACCAAAATAGCAAGTGTTAGACAATTATTCCCTGAATATTTCGATAATACGTATTTATTTCGATCGCATACGTAATATTATAAGGTAAGACCGTTGAATTTTAAATACAGAGTTGCAGGTTGTCTCAGTGGAGGTACGTGATCGGCAATACACCATGGTATGGTGATTTTCCGGTTTTCATTCGGTACATACGTAATTTTCCACCCAGATATTCCACGAAACGAGCACGGGGGTAAGTCAGTTCAGTTGATACGTGCAACAACTGTGTTTAGAAAGCAGAAAACGCGTTTATATTTCAACCTCGGTTTTCTATTATCTGTCGAGGCGCGCCAATAGAAGTTAATAGCAATTTTGAAAGACATGTCTTTTTTCACGCACTACATTTAAACGCCCCACCATGCACAGTACACACAATATCGTACATGACAGGGTATGTAGGGAGACTGTGATGTCACTGTGACGTCCCATGCAAGTGAATTCGACCAATCAAATTAATTGGTGCGAATGGTCGCTTTACTTCGGGAATTTGCGGCCGGCCGGCCGGTCTACGGCACGAAACGGGCCCGTCCTCGGCCGTTCCGCTCAGTTCCCCTAGCGACACGGACGTGAAACTAGGGAGGCGGGCTGTGTCCTGTGTGAACCGAGTGGCGTGCCGGCCGGTGCCCGTCTCCCGACACCGGCCGGGTACTCATGCGGGCCAAGTTAAACGCTGTTCAACTTCTCGCCCAGAGTACTTATATCAATGAGTAGGTCCAAGTTTGGCGACTGCCATGGCTACGTCACGCCTGGTTCAAACTATAATAAACTAACTATGTTACCACATCAACTTTCTGGTATGTTTTTTTGGGGAATCGTTCTCATTTTCTTCTAGAATTTCAACTATATAGTAGGATATGTTAATCACATCGCAACATATCTGTAAAGAAAACGAAATATATTTAATACAATTTTGTGTGTATTCGAATGAAAATGATATTTAAGTTGGTACATCAATTTTATTGGAAAAATTTATATAAACACCATTTTAACAATCACAATAATCACAATTAGTCAGCTGTAACAGAGTTTGCATTCAGGCCGGAAATTTCGAAGCACCAGGCCGCCGCCGGGACGGCCGGCCGGCCGGCCCGCAGCGGTACAGTCTCTGACAAGGCATCGCAGCGGTTCTCACCAACTTGCGGCCGGCGCGGCGGCGGCGGTGTACAGCCTTTGACAGCGGGCCCCCTTTCCGGCGCGCCGTGCGGGCGGAACATGCCTCCACTCGACCGAGAATTGTAGACGATTGGAGTGTCTCGGGTAAAATCGGAGGCCATTCCAGGAATCTTGAAGAAACGAGCTTCCCATTGAGCATAAATACTCGTATCCATCTCTCTTAGATAACAAATTAAAAGGGGGTAACTACCAAGCCACTTTGCATAGCCTTAACACTGTGTAGCGGGATTCGACTGGCACGGTGATGTCACGGCTACCAAACAATTTGCGCCCCCCCCCCCGTTCTCGCCCGCCCAGGCGGCTGCCTCTGCCAGGGGCGGCGGAAGCTTCCAGTGAGGTGGGGACAAATCGTGGGAAGAGGGCAAAATCGTCTTTTTAATCCAACTCGTCATGCAACAACCATAAGGATAATGCCTGAAGTATATAAGGATGAGGCAGTCTGCCCCCCTCTGCTCCCTGCTTCCGCCGCCACTGGGCGGCGTGCCGCAGTGCCATGCGGCGCAGCATCCCCGGTCGGCCGACGCCAGCTGACGGCGACGGCCGCTCCTCTGACGTCAATCCAGCGCATGCGCACTGAATTGCGGCGGACGTATGCGCTCCAGCCCGACAGCGCCAGGTGTGCTGACCCGGAAGGTTCAACTTCCCTGGCGCAGGATAGCTGTCCGGCCTCCGGGCCCGGGTGCTCGTACGGGCCCGGCCGGCCGGACCAGGTGTGAACCGCTCATGAGACGCTGGCGCCGGTAGGAACGGGGACCGGGTGATGTGGCGACAGGGTGATGTGGCGACAGGTCCTACAGTCGTCGTCGCGTTGACATATCACAGGTGGTGGCGGTGCTTGTCGAGTGCAGGTTGGCAAGGGTGCAGGTCCAGCAGCCGACACCAACAGGTAAGTCAGGACCAGGTGACGGACGATGTCCGGTGCATTATGGGTCGTCGGTCTGGTGCTAGCTTGGGGCGGCTCAGTCGATGTCGATGGTAGCCTCAGGTGAACAGTCACTCACACAGCACCCAGCACACACTCAGTCACGCAAAACGCTCGCAGGCAGTGGCAGAGCCAGGGGTGGGGGGGTTACGGGGGTCATGACCCCCCCCCCCCCCTGGGCCGTGAAGGGGCACCACCGCCCTGGGGAACCACCAGCATCCCAAAATAAAGCAATAATTGAGCAAAAAATCACAAATAAAACAAAATATTCCCAAATAAAGCAAAAAATTCAACAAAAATTTCAAGTAAAGCAAAAAATGCTGCGCCGCTACGCGGCGCACATCATTTTCAGTGTTCTTTAAACCAAGGGCACCACCGCGCCGGTGTACCAGGATCACCACCGGTGTACCGGGGGGACCATCGCGCCGGTGCACTAGCGCCACCACCGCGCCGGTGTACCAGGGGCACCAGCACGCGGGGCACCAGGGGCACCACTGCCGGTGCACCAGAGGCACTACCACGCCGGTGTACCAGGGGCACCACCACGCCGGTGTACCAATGCCACTATCGCGCCGGCGTACCAGGCCCACGACGGCGCCGGTGTACCAGAGGCACCACCGTGCCGGTAGGCGGCACTGTGGGGCGAGGGGAGGCACCGGGGCACCGTTCTCCTTGAATCCAGGAGGGGAAATAATGGCCTGGTGCCGCCATGAAATCACAAGCATTAGTCGCTGGGAAACTTTTTTTCTCGCGAAATGATGCTAAATTAGAATTGCTAAATTATGCAAAAAAATGTCCCTTCATGCCTCCTGTCACTTGGGCTATGAAGGGGCATCAACGTGCCTTTATACCAGAGGCAACAACGTATCGGACTCGACGGGCCCTGGGACCCTCGGGAGTCGGGATCCGCTTCCATAGGCCCTACAATATGCCGTGGAACAGGGGGGGGGGGGGGCACCGGGCACCGTGCCCCCTTGAATCCAGGAGGATGGGGAGGCGGGGCACCAATGCCCTGGTGCCCCCATCAAATTGATGAAAACCCACCTATTTTATGCGAAATGGTGCAAAATTAAGGGACAAAAAACGCGCCGCTTCGCGGCGCATATTACATACGTGCGTCCTGATAAATCCTCGATGTCACGATGTTAGTTGACAATCGTTTTTTTTTTGTCGCGAACGAACCCGTAGGGCCCGCCATTTGGGCTTTTTATACTATGTCGTTCATGGCTGGAAATGCATGAAACGTATTTGAAACTGGTAAGCAGCTGCACCCAATTACTGTTATAATTTTGTGATTAAAAAGTCTAAAATGTCACATTTTTGTGCCACTGCAGCGAAATTCCTTCTATCTTTCCGGTGGAGGAATCCCATTGAGTGACTGCATTGGTGCCCTTGGGCTGATATATATATATATATATATATATATATATATATATATATATATATATATATATATATATATATATATATATATATATATATATATATATATATATATATATATATATATATATATATATATATATATATATATATATATATATATATATATATATATATATATATATATATATATATATATATATATATATATATATATATATATATATATATATATATATATATATATATATATATATATATATATATATATATATATATATATATATATATATATATATATATATAATATATATATATATATATATATATATATATATATATATATATATATATATATATATATATATATATATATATATATATATATATATATATATATATATATATATATATATATATATATATATATATATATATATATATATATATAGATTATTGAACCTTTCGATTTTTTTCAGGGTATAGTAAATTCAGACCAAAAAAAAATAAGCAAAATATTCCGGGCCGCTAGTGGCGCAAATAAATCAGTGTTCTTTTCCAGTACAAAAGGGTCGAATATAGACTGTACCTACACACTGGCGGCCGCGGGGGGAAGACTTGGGGCCTTTGGCCTTAAAAGGGGGCAACATGTCTGTTGACCCCACCTTTTGCTCCAGATATATTTCTTCGTTTTGACAATGCATCCTGGTTCCAATAGCAAAAATCCGTTCTCCAGCCCGCTCAAAACCTCAAATTTTTCCGCCTCTTCGCGGCACAATAATAGTTGTATGGGTGTCCATTTTCGTAAAAATACCATTTGTATTTGAGCCTTTGTGATAAACTTTCTTCAAGTCCCCCCTTCGCAAAATCATGCATATTTTTTAGTTCAAAAACATTTTTGAAGTTTGCTCGAGACAAAGCAATACGATACACTGCTATCGCATGCATACAATTTACTGCTAGTAAATAAACGGCTATCCCCCCCCCCCCATCTCCTGGTCACGAACCTCGACTACCCTCTTGGTCAATTCTGCATCAGCCGTCTTGGGCCGCCCTTGACTGTATTTTTTTTTTATATTTTAGCACCATCCACGGCACTTTAAATGATAGCAAGTGTACGACTGATATTGGAAATACCTATAGCCAACGTTTTGTCAACTACAAAAAAAGTTGAAATAGGGGCACCCTCAAAATATAGTGGGCCAAATCCGTTGAGTTCTCAGATTTGGGTATAGGTAGGGGTACTTCTGCAATTGATGACCCCTCCTTGAAGATTTTCTGGATCCGCCCCTGCTCGCAGGACGAGGCACAGAGCGGTGTGGGTGGGAGGGAGCGGAGCTCCCGGCGCCGCAGCCGACCGCGGGCGCAGCGCGCAGGGAACTGTCGCTTACGTAACAATGCGTATGGCGATGCTGAAAATATAGGATACAACCGACGCAACCAGGCACTGCAAGATTTCTTAATCCAAAATCGGAGGATCTGAAATTATGCTTTTAGATTCGGAGATTTCATACTGGGCGGTCTGTCGGAAAAGTTCGGGCCGGCATGTTTGTCTGTGTGCCGAGCATTTTGGCACGTGGACGGTGGAGCCAAAACGACCTGACTGATTGCGACGCGGGTGGCACCGTTCAACGCGGCGAAACGGCGCACACATGAAGGTGCCGGTTGCGGGTCTATCGGTGTCACGTGCCGCCAAGTGGATTTCTGTAAAAATGCGCATCTCTACAGGTCGAACGGGGGCGACACGGGTCCTATACTCGCTGGGCACGTGCATTCCACCCGATTCAGTAGTGTATGGGTTGCGACCTTTACGGGTGTAAGGGTTCCGACCCCTACGGGTGCAAGCTGCATCCCATAAGGGGGAACAACTGTATTCACGTGGTGTTCTCTGGTTGGGGAAATGTTGAGCTAGCCGCACCAAATTTGGTGCAGCGATATAGCTCGACGAGGGCTTTCGGGTGACGTATGACTCAGGGTGCACGTGCAGTGCACGTGCAAGCGGTCTGCACTCCTTTTTACGGCAAGGCTACTCAGGTTCGCCAGAGGCCCAAAGTTGGCGTAATAATCGACCTCGATTGTGCGTTGGCACAAAACGCATCCGTGTTGAGGCATTCCGGTGTCCCCCACTGTGAGGAATTCCGGTGTCTCCCTCTGTGAGGAATTCCGGTGTCCCCCACTGTGAGGAATTATGGGGTGCACGTGGCTCGTGCATAGGGTTGCGCCCCCTCGACAATTTCCGGCGAACCACGTCTCCTAAAGTGTTGCAATTTGGCACGCCGGTGCATCAGCACGTACTGTGGCCATTTCACCGTTTTGGACCGTAATATAGTCGACAGCTGCAGGTGGGGTGGGGGGGGGGGGGGAAATACCCAAAAGTCTCACACAATTCTGAAAACTCATCGGATTTCGCTTGCTTATGCATTGATAGCTGATTTAAAACAAACTTTCCTTAGTAAATGTTGCTTATATTGTTTTATATATCAGGGAATGTGTCAATTTTGCGCCGATTTCAGTTTTTTTTTGTGGGGAGGGGGGGGGGGGGGCATGGCCACTTTGCCCCCCCCCCCCCTCCCCTGGATCCGCCAGTGCTGGACCAGGTCTTCCAGAGCCCTACACTTTGGTAGGCTGGTGCATCGGCGCTTACAATGACGTTTGTGCGTGCTTTTACCGGAAATGTCACTTTGTCTGCAGGCGCAAAATCAGAATCATATTGGTAAATGGTAAATGGTATGTACCAAATGACGGTTCTGTAACCACCACATATCGTTTTCCACGTCTAAGAATAATTACCCTTACCATATCTTTCACGTGCCACACATTTCAAATAATAACGAATACTTGAAACGTTGCATGCGAGTGCTCGTTAATTTGACTAGATTGTGACGTCGCATTGCTTGAGTCTCAAGTAGGTACTTGCAATACAAAACAGTACCAAGGGGTCATTTCAGTCGCCGTTGCGAATTGCGAAACGGGGCATATTCTAGCCCCGTTCCGCAATGTCCATGGTTTCAATTGACAGGCACAAGTTATGTGCAGCGTATGCCGAGCAACAGCGCACGTTTCCAGTGTTCTATAATATACATTGATACCCTTGCATATTTATTTCAAGGCCAGTGTCCCAAAGTTGAGGAGGTGATAAGAACACGCATGTGAAATAATATACGGTTGATATAAGACTGATGGCTCGACTCGATCCCCTCGATGTTCATCCGTATCAAACTATTCTTTTTAGCACGGATGTTGGATATGTAGGATATTGCAATACCAGGGAGCCAACAAGGCTGCATTTAAATATCAGCCTTATTTCAGGCAAACAATAAATTTACAACAAATTTCATTGCACACCGAGGGACTCTTTCGAGGCGCCGCCCCCCCCCCCCCCGGACGAAATCCTGGCTAAGTGCCTGAGTGGACTGTGGGGACGAGGGCCCGGTCCTTATATATTCTTGATGCGGGCCCATACCTGGCAGGGGCCCGGTCTTGGTCAGGTCCGAGCGAGGCAGGGGCCCGGTGCTGGCAAAGGCGTGATATGGGGCCCAGTCAGGACGGGGGCCCGTCACAACAGGGCCCGCTCCTCGCATTTCTTTTTTATACGGGCCCGTTACTGGTAGGGGCCCAATCAAGGCAGGGCCCGGTGCTGGCAGAGGCGTGATATGGGACCCGGTCAGGTCGAGGGCCCCGTCACAACAGGGCCCGGTCCTTGCAAATTATTTATACGAGCCCGTTCTTGTTCCGGCCCGATCGAGGTAGGGGTCCGGTGCTGGAAAGACGTGATATGGGGCCCGGTCACAACAGGGCCTGATCCTTACAAATTCTTAATATGCGCCCGTTCTAGTGACACAGGCCCGTTCCGGGCAGGGGCCCGGTCTTGGTCAGGCCCGATCGAGGCAGTGGCCCGGTGCTGGCGAAGGCGTGTATCAGGGGCCCGGTCAGGGGTAGAGCCCGGTTCCACTGTATCCCATATACTCGGCCCTATATCTCGTTGAACTCATGAATCCACGTCCCCCCCCCCCACTTTAAACCTGTGGCAGAGCCCTTGCTCCTTGAATACCTATCCATAAACTAAGAATGGCTTCTCCACCCCGAGCCGTTCTCGGACAAGGGTCTCCTTAGCCAGAGGTCCCCTAAAATCGTTTCAATTCCCAGTGCTGGTGCGATATGCGTCCCGCACCGCCGCCATACACAAAAGCACAGGCTCACCTATAACATACACCTATAACATTCTCACAAACTTTGATGCATCTGTCTCGCAGCGTGTGACATGTAAGCTCAATCATTCCGATTTCGGAGGTGCCTCGTAGCACGTGCCACGCACTGTGCACTCCTGAAAAGTGCACAAGTGCTTATTCATCTGACGGGTTTAAACACCGCGAAAATTTGGTGCGATGCCGGGCATGTTTTTCCCGCTATCCTCGAAAACATTGTGCAAACAAAGAAACAAACAAACAGAAATGAAAGCCAGCTGCTAACCAGTCAACTTTAAACACCCGAGAACGAAATGTCTAGAATGCAAAGGAAAAATAAATGTTAAAGCATGTGACTTTTCTTCAATGCATTCATCCGATTTAGGATCAAGATTTACAAGAGATGTGCCAGTGCGTGCGTGCGCAGTAGACGTTGCAAAATAGACGAAGTTACTCACCCAAAGTCTTACCACTTGGATTCTTGATCCATTGCTCTTCCCGATTTCAAAACAGTTTTTGTTTCAGCTCTAGGATCGTTAAAAATAAAAACCCTTATTTGTTTTGGCATTGGAAACTGAGTACCCTTCCCTCTGTTGTATTCTGTTATCCGGGTAGCCCCCCCCCCACAAAAAAACGCGCCGAGTTTCGAGGCTTACGATTTTCTTGGGTAATAAATATGAAGTTGACACTAGGCACGCATACAAAACAATTAATTCTGCGTTAAGCAAAAACATTTCATATCAATCGGATTTTAGTTTTGATGTTATAAGACATTATCTAATCCCTTTCAAAAGATGTTTTTTTACGTTTTTTTTCTCAATTTCCACGTGTGAACGATCGGACCACCTTCAGCCCGGACCACCGCCAACAAACGCGACTTCCACTGTCCGATGCTGGCGCGGATGTGGAGTGGAGGTGGAGCTCATCGGCGCCAGTCTCGGACAGTGGAAGTCGCGTTTGTTGGCGGTGGTCCGGGCTGAAGGTGATCTGATCGTTCACGCGTGGAAAAAAGGTCAAAAATCCGTTTTTTTTAAAGGGTTTAGATAATGTCTTATAACATCGAAACTAAATATCTGATTGATATGAAACTGTTTTGCCTGACGCATAATTAATTGTTTTGTATGCGTACCAAGTGTCACCTTCAAATCTATTACCAAAACAAATTAAGCCTCGCAACTCGGCGATTTTTTAGGGGGATACCCGGCTAACAGAATGCAACAGATGGAAGGGCACTCAGTTTGCAATGCCCAAAAATAAGGGTTTTGATTTTGAACGATGCTGAAACAAAAACTGTTTTGAAATCAGGATGAAACAATGGAACAATAATCCAGGTGGTAGAACTTTGGGTGGGTAACTTCGTCCATTTTGAAACAGTCTAGTGCGCAGCAATGCCAATATATTTCATATGACAAAGGACACGTGAATGACGTGAAAAGTTCTTGGACATCATGAAACTAAGTCGCCTTTAGCTACCGCTCCTCGGACCCATGCTGTTCACCCGGGTCCTCCATGGTTTCAGTCGATTGCTCTGCCGTCTACCCCAGGTCCGGCTCGTCGCCGCTACTGTAGCCGCGCCCCTCCGTCGTCCAGGTGTCGGTCCTCCAGGCCGGGTCGTAGCGGGCGGCGCGGACGAACTTGTGGCCGCAGCAGCCGCCGATGCCGATGAGTGTGATATCCGGCATCAGATGCGGTGCCTGCGCCGCGTACATCGGGGTCGTTGCGTCGTTGCGGTACACGGTGACGAAGCCGTTGTTGTAGCGGACGGTAAAGGTGTTGAACTCGGTGGTGGTGAGCACTGAGCCGGGGTTGAACAGCATCGTATCTGCATCAATATCACCTATGTAGGTTATCCCGATTTGAGTGTCTTCCCAGCAACCTATACAGATTACGAGCACTTGGTGAGAGTCCCCTCTTAGAAGGACGACGCAGTCACTCTCTGCCATGCAGTCGTACTTGACGGTGACGTCGTTCGTGGCGCTGATGTTGCGGAAGGCGTAGCCGTGCGGTCCGATGTCCATGACGGCGTCCGGCGCGATCCCCGTGTCGTCGAATAGCCAGCGGTCCGCCACGCCAGAGTCCACGTACATCCAGGAGTCGGTGGGAGGGCTCTTGATCATGACGAAGTCGATGGACTGGGTGATATTGGCCTGAGCTGTGACCAAGGTCGGGTTATCCTCAGGTCCAATCGCCAGGGCGCCGCCGCACCAGGAGACCTTCAGCCGGCTGTAGGCTTCAGTGCTCAACATACCGTCTGTGTTGGCGCCCGAAACAAGGCCATGGTCGACTCCTGCGCTATCATAGTAGAATATTTCGGTGTGCGTCGTGGTGAAGCGGAAAGTAATCCGTGTTCCAACGTGCTCATCAATCCATGTGGAAGAGATCCGTGCCAAAGCCCCGACACCGAGCTTCACGCTGACGTCGAGAGCGCAAGTGCCCGGCTTCAGCTTCTTCCAGGTCCAGCTATGCCAGTCCATCCTCCAGAGCTGCCAGCGGGGCAGCGCCAGTCCGGTCCGCAGCTCCCAGAAGTCCTCGGACAGCTGGCACGCGCCGTCCACACACTGGTACCCTTCTGGCGGCTTCAGTTTGGCGCTGCAGTGCTTGTCCACCGTGCAGAACTCGCCGGCCGCCTCCGCCGCGCAGTCGGCCGCGCAGTAGCCGTCCTGCACGCAGCCGGGGTCGTCCCAGAATGGCGTCTGGGTCTCCGCGGTCCGGCTCTGAGGCTCGTCGTACACGTCGTAGTAGTCGACGGCGGTGTCGGCGACCAGCGTCAGGCCCTCGCAGGCGCGCTGACCCAGCAGATGGCAATTGGTCGCGTCGGAGACGGCGCCGAAGTTGAGCGCGACGCAGCCGGCCAGGCCGTCGCAGAGCGTCAGGCACTGTTCTACGGAATTTACCTGGTGCTGCTCCAGTGGCGGGGACTCGTCGCTCGCCAGCCGGTGGCTGGTACGGCGCTGACCGTTGGCGTACTTGGCCTCACCGCCGTCCGGGATCGTCCCCAGCAGGAGCAGCAGGGCCAGGAGACTGGCCGGCGCCGCCCGAGATATCGCCCCGGGACGGGGCTGTCCCATCCAGCTTCTGTCTCAGACGGACGGTACTCACTTGCCGGACCGCCTTGCGGTGACCTGCGGCTGTCTTCCGTTGTTGTCGGAGCCGGAAGAGGGCGCGTCTGCACTGTCGCGCAGCCAGGCACACAGTGGTGGGCCCGATGGGGTGTTCTAGCAGCCAGTCTGCACTGCAGTGCTTAGCAACGAACCGCACCACGCAAAACAACGAATAGACGACGTACGTCTGCAGACGTCTGCAGAATTTATGTCGCGCAAGGAACCCCACTTAATAAAAAATTGTATCGTCCAACGATCATGTTCACATGACACCTGCTGGTCCACCTGCATGTCAAAATGGGGTGTCCTGGATGGCGTGGTTCGGCCGCAACGGCAGATGGTGGCAGGAAGGGGCACACTCCGTGCACGTGCAGGCCTTGGGTCAAAAACGACCAAAACGCTTGAAATCGTCATGGTGTGTGTGTGGATACACCGGGTACCAAAGTGCAACACCTTCGAAAGCATGGTTCGAAAGCAATGGGAGAGGGGTCCACCAAGGGGGTCACCCCGTGCACGTACACTGGTGAGTCCAGGGGGGCATCAGGGGCAAATGCCCCCCCCCCCGCAGGAATCGGGGGGGGGGGGGGGGGAGGGGGATTCAATACACGTATGTCCCCGCCCTCCCCCCGCGCGTTCCCAATTTATCGTAAAATCGTAAAAATTGTCTTTGCAGCAGTCAAAATTCAGCTATCCACAGTCAAAAAACTGAAAATTTCGCACCACTTCGCGGCAAGACACAACTTTCGCAATTACTTATACAAATTTGGAAAATGGGAAAATGAATTCCAGTGTCTGGCAGAGGCTCTCCTTGGCAGTAATTGCTGGCACTGGCGTATCTAGGGGGCATCGGGGGAAAATGCCCCCCCCAGCACACAGGAATCTGAGAGGGGCATTCAATACAAGTATGTCCCCCGCGCGTTCCCTGCACTGAACATGAAAACAATGATCTTAGGAGAAAACTTAATGAAAACGGAAGTTTTTTCTCGAGTGATTTCATTTGAAGTTTTTATGAAGTTTGTCTTTGTTTGAAGTTTGTCTTTCTTTCAATGATAGACAAAACAGCGCACCTGATGCAATTCAAGCAGCCCCGGTGACACTAACCCATCCCCTCTGGGGGGGAGGGGCAGAATCTGCCCCCCCCCCTCTCCCGGAGTTTCTCAATAACTTGAAAGCTATGATAGATATCAACGTCAAACTCTTAGTACCTTATACTGAATCAATTATACGTCTTCGCATAAAATTCCAATGAAATTTATGTATTTTGGAAGATAATGACATTTTAATGACACCATGTCACATGGCCTATTTTAATTAACCCTCGCCCTACGGGAGCTGTTTTCACCTTCGCCCTACGGGGAGGTCCGAAAAAGATCCCCCTGTTAACTTCCAAACCAAGCAACATAGAGCAACGCGGTGAGAACCAACATGTTTCCTGTCATGTTTGGAATCTAACGGTATGCAATTTTAGGTTTCGGGTCAACGAGTGACTTTCCAGGTCAAGTGAATGACCTCGATCGACCACGTCCAGAACAGCGATTTTGCTCTTTCAGAAAACCTCAAAATGAGAAATTTATAAATGTAAATAACAAGGCATGTTCCTAGACCAGTTTTGTCTCTGAAATACAGACAAGGTAATTATGTATTCGTATCTGGTCAACAAAAGTCCAAAAAAGTTATTAAAGAAAATGACGTCATGAATTTCTTGCACTTGGGAGCCATCACTCAGTCAAAACTAGAGATATTTCTTTGAAATTTGGTTTGAGTATTTTCCATACTCAGCTCTCTCATTTATATTCCTTTTTTTAACATCTTTGAAAATTTTGATTTTGTGGTGATTTTCCCCCCAAAAAATCCGTTTTTGTTCATTTTGGGGGTCAAAACCCAACATTTTGCAAATCCGAGATTGCCATTTTAAAGAAAATGACATTTTATATCTTTAATCATTTGCGTTTATAATTTTCTTCCAAACTCTGTTTTCTACGATTTTTCAAACATTTATCGTTTTTCCACCAACATGACGCCATCAAAACATCATAATTTCCAAAATTTCTCAACCAATTTCAATAAAGTTTGTACAGCATACGTATAATTGTTGTATACTTAGTTACTGAAAATTTCAGCAAGATGCACTGCATGCCTAAAAAGTTATGCAAGAAAAACCTCAGGGGGAGGGGGTCGTTTTAGGACGACCCCCTCCTCCAGTAGGGCGAGGGTTAAGAGAAAATCACTGCGGGGGATTGCTTTTAGTCATAAGGCCCAAACATAGCATACAAAGGCAAACATACTTAGGCATGACTGATGGCAAATGCCAGTTAACCCGCCATTGGCGGGGGGGGGGGGGGGGGGGGTTTGGCCCCCCTGACGAACTTTCGCAATATCTCAAAAACCAATAGCGTTATCTCGACGTGAAACTTCGGGTACCATCTCCTACATCAATTGTACGTACGTCTTCTGTGCAAAAATGAAGCAATTTCGTCGACAAAATCGAGATAGCGAATTTAGTGACGTCACTACGGACGAGTTTGACGAAAAAATCAACCAAACTTTAACAGACCGTACAAATGCGATATTATGAGAAAAATGCGAAGAAGAAAAAACGTCAAAAGATAGCAGATGGCAAGAGCTACAAAATGGCTTCCTCGGAATTATGAACATTTTGGTTTTTGACCCCCCAAAATTAAAAAAAAACAATAAAAACAAAATGCTAAAAGCTAAATGCTCAAAATGCTCAAATACTAAACAAAACTGAATATATGTTGGAGAACCACATGTGTAAAATACCCAAACCAAATTTAAAAGCAATTCTTTTATTTTTGACTGAACGTATGGCTCCCTAAGTATGAGTAACTCATGACGTCATATTTTTTTTGCTTTTAGTCACCAGATACAGACAAATAAATGTCAGCTCTGTATTTCTGAGACATAATTGGTCTAGAAGCACACCTTTTTATGTATATTTATCAATTACAAATTTTGCCCTTATGTGACCTGGTCTTGACCTGAGCTTGACATTAACCTTACTTAAATGAGATCAGATGGTAAAATGACTATCACTATCGAATTATACATGTAACATAACCCATAAAACATATGTTGCATGACTTTCGTATATATTTTGCGCATAGTGACCTTTTGTGACCTGACCAGGACCTTGATCTTTGCCAACAATCTCATTTTAGCTCATCCGGGATGTGTATTATACTTTTGAGAGCACTCTGGGTGATCATGGTCTCAATCGAAGGCTTTGGATGGAAAGTATGGTCCATACACTAAAATATCTTGATTTTGACCTTCGACCTGACCGTTACCTGACACGTAACCTCAATTTGCAACTTTAGAGGATGCTTTAGATTTGTCTCGTTGATAGCTTTCGAATACCGCCTTGCGCGTCTCGCTGCGATCATTGGTTCGGAAGATAACCAGGGGGGGGGGGCGAAAAATGCCCCCCCGCCAATTGAAGGTACTCAGTCTGGAAACCTCAGCCAACGCCGGGTTAACCGTTGTTTTGCCTAACAACTCACGCCATACCATAGGAGTAAATTTGTTTATTTTTTATTGCTACAACGTACTTCTTTCTGTACTTGCACGTTTTCATAACTAAGTCCAATTACAATGTCCAAGGTCATGTTGTTTTTACCGCAATGCTGTTTCAAATGTCATGCTTTGATTGAATAGGAACTACGGCTTCAATAATCAACGGTGGATCCAGTGAGCCAGTCGAGCCAGAGCCCCCAAAAAGACTGGAAGGGTCCGAAAATTGACCTTTCCTAATACAAAACAGTTATTTTCACAAACCCACGTTTATACTTTAAAAATTATTCGAAATAAAATATTAAGTATTGCTCAACTTACCCCATTATTGTTGTAATTTGATCCAACTCGTGCGGCAGGTTGAGCACGTTGGGCATGCAGAGCATGACAATACCGAAGGTTGATTACTCCAATTTCTTACGTGTAAGTACATTCATACATTGGCATCGCCAGGATTTTTAGGTGGTGTGGGGGGATCTGTGTGGCAGACGTTAACACGCGCAACAACAGGGGGCGGATATCCTCCCCCCTTATGTTTTTCGGAAGTAGTGGAAAACCACGGTGTTTCGCATCGCCATTTTTGGCATAACTGCTTGCCAATCAGTTGTCCAAATCCTGTTTTTTGTTTGCCTCGGGTCTCCTCGGGTCAGGTCACTAGGTCAAGTCTAGTGATCCCACCTAAAAATATAAGGTCGTGCCGCAGCCAGATTGTTTAACAGATCAGTTGGAAACTTACAGGATTTAATCAAGTCATAAATACCAACCATCCTGCTATTTCGGATGATTTTTATATTGATGAATTAAGGCAAAGTAGATTTTGTGACCTCCCAATTTTAGGTCATTGGGGAAACATGAAAATGCATATAAATCCCCAGGCAATGGCAAAATTTTCCCAATGTTCGCCAGACTCACGAATCTTTTGCAGGATACAAAGATCCGTGTGACATTTTTGTCCTGCAACCTCAACGAGGTAAAATATATTGACCCAGAGGTAGTGTGTCATTTTTCTTCCATAACTTTTTTACCGAACCAGTAAGGCGCCGCAGTTGGCGATGTACGAGCGAACGCAAAGTAAATGTACCAACTCGTGAGTTTCAATTCGATCGGGCAAGTAGTTTCTGAGATGCGGGGACAAAAAAGGGGTGCGCACGTGCGCACGTGCGCACGTGTAGAGGCACCCCACCCCTGACTTGTTGGAAAGTGGCGGCTGAGAGATCCATAACCGCACACCAAATTTGCACACAATCGGCCAAGCCGTTACGGAGCTTTTGCGACAAAACACCTTTCTACACCCCTCACGCGGCACGCGCCACGCGCAGTGGTAGTTACTCACGTGAGTCGGCTCTGGTCTAACACAGGGTAGGGTGCATGGGGCTACTCAGCAAAGAAGCCCGCTTGTCAATCGGAAGTGCGGTTACAGAGATATGAGCTTCTCAAAAGCGTCGCCACGGGCCGGGCCGGGCCGCAAATTCCCGAACTAACAATTCGCAACAATTCATTTGATTGGTCGAATTCACTTGGATGTGACGTAACAGTGACATCACAGTCTCCCGACATTCCCTGTCATGTACATGTGCGTCAAGTCAGCGTCGTATTCGTATTCGTTTTCAAGCGTCGAGTTCCGATTTTCCCCAAACTTAGCATATGGGTAGATCTCATCGAGTTATGCACAAATATGCAACCTGTTTTGACCTAGGACAAATGGTTTGACCTCCAGAGGTCACTGAATTGTCATCGCACGGGGTACCCTCTAATTGTTTCGTTTACCGTCCGATTCAATCGCAAAGGGGCTCAAACGACTCGCCGGCACCCCAGCTTGCGTTAGGAAAAACAAAAAGTCATCCAGAGGTCAAAGGTCAAGGTCAAGGGGACGAATACGAGATTTTAAGCTTCGGTACCAGCTTGTGTACCCTCTAGTGTTTTCGTTTACCGTCCGATTTGCTCGCAATGGGCAAAAAGGGACTCGCCGTCACGTTAGCTTGCCGCAGGAAAAACAAAAAGTCATCCAGAGGTCCAAGGTCAAGGTCACGGGGACGAATACGAGATTCTAAGCTTCGGTACTAGCATGGTGTACCCTCTAGTTTTTTTTTTTCGTTTACCGTCTGATTTGCTCGCAATGGGCAAAAAGGGACTCGCCGGCACCTTAGCTTGCGTCAGGAAAAACAAAACATCACCTAGAGGTCAAAGGTCAAGGTCACGAGGACGAATACGAGATTTTAAGCATCGGTACCAGCTTGTGTACCCTCTAGTTTTTTTTCGTTTACCGTCCGATTTGCTTGAAATGTGCAAAAAAGGACTCGACGGCACCCCAGCTTGCGTCAAGAAAAACTAAAAATCGCCTAGAGGTCAAAGGTCAAGGTCACGGGGACGAATACGAGATTTTAAGCTTCGGTACCAGCTTGTGTACCCTCTATTTTTTTGTTTACCGTCCGATTTGCTCGCAATGTGCAAAAAAGGACTTGCCGGCATGTTAGCTTGCGTCAGGAAAATAAAACATCACCTAGATGTCAAAGGTCAAGGTCACGGGGACGAATACGAGATTTTAAGCTTCGGTACCAGATTGTGTACCCTCTAATTTTTTTCGTTTACAGTCAGATTTGCTCGCAAAGGGCAAAAAGGGACTCACCGGCACCCCAGCTTGTGTCAGGAAAAACAAAACATCACCTAGATGTCAAAGGTCAAGGTCACGGGGACAAATACGAGATTTTAAGCTTCGGTACCAGCTTGTGTACCCTCTAATTTTTTCCTTTACCGTCCGATTTGCTCGCAATGGGCAAAAAAGGACTCGCCGGCACGTTAGCTTGCGTCAGGGAAAACAAAAAGTCATCCAGAGGTCAAAGGTCAAGGTCACAGGGACGAATACGAGATTTTAAGCTTCAGTACCAGCTTGTGTACCCTCTATTTTTTCCCTTTACCGTCCGATTTGCTCGCAATGGGCGAAAAGGGACTTGCCGGCACGTTAGCTTGCGTCAGGAAAAACAAAAAGTCATCCAGAGTTCAAAGGTCAAGGTCACGGGGACGAATACGAGATTGTAAGCTTCGGTACCAGCATGGTGTACCCTCTCTTTTTTTCGTTTACCGTCCGATTTGCTCGCGATGGAATAAAAGGGACTCGCCAGCACCTAAGCTTGCGTCAGGAAAAAAAATCACCTACAGGTCAAAGGTCAAGGTCACGGAGACGAATACGAAATTTTAAGCTTCGGTACCAGTATGGTGTACCCTCTAGTTTTTTTCGTTTACCGTCCGATTTGCTCGCAATGTGCAAAAAAGGACTCGCCGGCACGTTATCTTGCGTCAGGAAAATTAAAAAGGCATCCAGAGGTCAAAGGTCAAGGTCAAGGGGACGAATACGAGATTTTAAGCTTCGGTACCAGCTTGTGTACTCTCTAGTTTTTTCGTTTACCGTCCGATTTTCTCGCAATGGGCAAAAAGGGACTCTCCGGCACCCCAGCTTGCGTCAGGGAAAACGAAACATCACTTAGATGTGAAAGGTCAAGGTCACGGGGACGAATACGAGATTCTAAGCTTCGGTACCAGCTTGTGTACCCTCTAGTTTTTTCGTTTACCGTCAGATTTGCTCGCAATGGAAAAAAGGGACTCTCCGGCACTCCAGCTTGCGTCAGGAAAAACAAAACATCACCTAGATGTCAAAGGTCAAGGTCACGGGGACGCATACGAGATTTTAAGCATCGGTACCAGCTTGTGTACCCTCTAGTTGTTTAGTTTACCGTCCGATTTGCTTGAAATGGGCAAAAAGGGACTCGACGGCACCCCAGCTTGCGTCAAGAAAAACAAAAAATCACCTAGAGGTCAAAGGCCAAGGTCACAGGGACGAATACGAGATTTTAAGCTTCGGTACCAGCTTGTGTACCCTCTATTTTTTTCGTTTACCGTCCGATTTGCTCGCAATGGGCAAAAAGGGACTCGCCGGCACGTTAGATTGCGTCAGAAAAAACAAAAGATCACCTAGATGTCAAAGGTCAAGGTCACGGAGACGAATACGAGATTTTAAGCTTCGGTACCAGCTTGTGTACCCTCTATTTTTTTTCGTTTACCGTCCGATTTGCTCGCAATGGGAAAAAAGGGACTCGCCGACACCTTAGCTTGCGTCAGGAAAAACAAAAAGTCATCCAGAGGTCAGAGGTCAAGGTCACGGGGACGAATATGAGATTTTAAGCTTCGGTACCAGCTTGTGTACCCTCTAATTTTTTCGTTTACCGTCCTATTTGCTGGCAATGGGCGAAAAGGGACTCGCCGGCACGTTAGCTTGCGTCAGGAAAAACAAAAAGTCATCCAGAGGTCAAAGGTCAAGGTCACGGGGACGAATACGAGATTCTAAGCTTCGGTACCAGCATGGTGTACCCTCTAGTTTTTTTTTCTTGTTTACCGTCATGATTTAAACGTAAAAGGACTCAAACGACTTGCCGGCACCCCAGCTTGCGTCAGGAAAAAAAAAAACATCACCTAGAGGTCAAAGGTCAAGGTCACGGGGACGAATACGAGATTTTAAGCATCGGTACCAGCTTGTGTACCATCTAGTTTTGTTTTCGTTTACCGTCCGATTTGCTTGAAATGTGCAAAAAAGGACTCGACGGCACCCCAGCTTGCGTCAAGAAAAACAAAAATCGCCTAGAGGTCAAAGGTCAAGGTCACGGACGAATACGAAATTTTAAGCTTCGGTACCAGCTTGTGTACCCTCTATTTTTTTGTTTACCGTCCGATTTGCTCGCAATGTGCAAAAAGGGACTCGCCGGCATGTTAGCTTGCATCAGGAAAACAAAACATCACCTAGATGTCAAAGGTCAAGGTCACGGGGACGAATATGAGATTTTAAGCTTCGGTACCAGCTTGTGTACCCTCTAAATTATTTCCTTTACCTTCCGATTTGCTCGCAATGGGCGAAAAGGGACTTGCCGGCACGTTAGCTTGCGTCAGAAAAAAACAAAAAGTCATCATGAGGTCAAAGGTCAAGGTCACGGGACGAATACGAGATTCTAAGCTTCGGTACCAGCATGGTGTACCCTCTAGTTTTTTCGTTTACCGTCCGATTTACTCGCGATGGAATAAAAGGGACTCGCCAGCACCTAAGCTTGCGTCAGGGAAAATAAAAAATCACCTACAGGCCAAAGGTCAAGGTCACAGGGACGAATACGAGATTTTAAGCTTCGGTACCAGCTTGTGTACCCTCTATTTTTTTACCGTCCGATTTGCTCTCAATGGGCAAAAAGGGACTTGCCGGCACGTTATCTTGCGTCAGGAAAATAAAAAAAGGCATCCAGAGGTCAAAGGTCAAGGTCACGGGGACGAATACGAGATTTTAAGCTTCGGTACCAGTATGGTGTACCCTCTAGGTTTTTCGTTTACCGTCCGATTTGCTCGCAATGGGAAAAAAGGGACTCGCCGGCACCTTAGCTTGCGTCAGAAAAAAAAAACGAAAAGTCATCCAGAGGTCAGAGGTCAAGGTCACGGGGACGAATATGAGATTTTAAGCTTCGGTACCAGCTTGTGTACCCTCTAATTTTTTCGTTTATTGTCATATTTGCTCGCAATGGGCGAAAAGGGACTCGCTGGCACGTTAGCTTGCGTCAGGAAAAACAAAAAGTCATCCAGAGGTCAAAGGTCAAGGTCACAGGGACGAATACGAGATTCTAAGCTTCGGTACCAGCATGGTGTACCCTCTAGTTTTTTCTTTTACCGTCAATTTTGCTCGCAATGGAAAAAAGGGACTCGCCGTCATCCCAGCTTGCGTCAGAAAAAAAACAAAACATTACCTAGAGGTCAAACGTCAAGGTCACGGGGACGAATACCAGATTTTAAGCTTCGGTACCAGTTTGTGTACCCTCTAGTTTTTCGTTTACCGTCCGATTTAAACGTAAAAGGACTCGCCGGCACCCCAGCTTGCGTCAGGAAAAACAAAACATCACCTAGATGTCAAAGGTCAAGGTCACGGGGACGAATACGAGATTCTAAGCTTCGGTGCCAGCATGGTGTACCCTCTAGTTTGTTTTCGTTTACCGTCCGATTTGCACGCAATGGGCAAAAAGGGACTCGCCGTCACGTTAGCTTGCCGCAGGGAAAACAAAAAGTCATCCAGAGGTCCAAGGTCAAGGTCACGGGGACGAATACGAGATTCTAAGCTTCGGTACTAGCATGGTGTACCCTCTAGTTTTTTCGTTTACCGTCTGATTTGCTCACAATGGGCAAAAAGGGACTTGCCGGCACGTTAGCTTGCGTCAGGGAAAACAAAAAGTCATCCAGAGGTCAAAGGTCAAGGTCACAGGAACGAATACGAGATTTTAAGCTTCGGTTCCAGCTTGTGTACCCTCTAGTTTTTTCGTTTACCGTCCGATTTACTTGAAATGGGCAAAAAGAGACTCGACGGCATCCCAGCTTTCGTCAGGAAAAACAAAACATCACCGAGATGTCAAAGGTCAAGGTCACGGGGACGAATACGAGATTTTAAGCTTCGGTACCAGCTTGTGTACCCTCTATTAGTTTCGTTTACCGTCCGATTTGCTCGCAATAGGCAAAAAGGGACTCGCCAGCACGTTAGCTTGCGTCAGGAAAAACAAAAAGTCATCCAGAAGTCAAAGGTCAAGGTCACGGGGACGAATACGAGATTCTAAGCTTCGGTACCAGCTTGGTGTACCCTCTAGTTTTTTCGTTTACCGTCCGATTTGCTCGCAATGGGCAAAAACGGCCTCGCCAGCACCTTGAATTGCGTGAGGAAAAACAAAACATGACCTAGACGTCAAAGGTCAAGGTCACGGGACGAATACGAGATTTTAAGCATCGGTACCAGCTTGTGTACCCTCTAGTTTTTTTTTCGTTTACCGTCCGATTTGCTTGAAATGTGCAAAAAAGGACTCGACGGCACCCCAGCTTGCGTCAAGAAAAACAAAAAATCGCCTAGAGGTCAAAGGTCAAGGTCACAGGGACGAATACGAGATTTTAAGCTTCGGTACCAGCTTGTGTACCCTCTATTTTTTTACCGTCCGATTTGCTCTCAATGGGCAAAAAGGGACTTGCCGGCACGTTAGCTTGCGTCAGGAAAACAAAACATCACCTAGATGTGAAAGGTCAAGGTCACGGGGACGAATACGAGATTTTAAGCTTCGGTACCAGATTGTGTACCCTCTAATTTTTTCGTTTACAGTCCGATTTGCTCGCAATGGGCAAAAAGGGACTCACCGGCACCCCAGCTTGCGTCAGGAAAAAACAAAACATCACCTAGATGTCAAAGGTCAAGGTCACGGGGACGAATACGAAATTTTAAGCTTCGGTACCAGCTTGTGTAGCCTCTAATTTTTTCGTTTACCGTCCGATTTGCTCGCAATGGGCAAAAAGGGACTTGCCGGCACGTTAGCTTGCGTCAGGGAAAACAAAAAGTCATCCAGAGGTCAAAGGTCAAGGTCACAGGGACGAATACGAGATTTTAAGCTTCGGTTCCAGCTTGTGTACCCTCTATTTTTTTCCTTTACCGTCCGATTTGCTCGCAATGGGCGAAAAGGGACTTGCCGGCACGTTAGCTTGCGTCAGGAAAAACAAAAAGTCATCCAGAGGTCAAAGGTCAAGGTCACGGGGACGAATACGATATTCTAAGCTTCGGTACCAGCATGGTGTACCCTCTAGTTTTTTCGTTTACCGTACTATTTGCTCGCGATGGGATAAAAGAAACTCGCCGGCACCTTAGCTTGCGTCAGGAAAAACAAAAAGTCATCCAGAGGTCAAAGGTCAAGGTCACGGGGACGAATACGAGATTCTAAGCTTCGGTACCAGCTTGGTGTACCCTCTAGTTTTTTTCGTTTACCGTCCGATTTGCTCGCGATGGGATAAAAGGGACTCGCCAGCACCTAAGCTTGCGTCAGGGAAAATAAAAAAATCACCTACAGGTCAAAGGTCAAGGTCACGGAGACGAATACGAGATTTTAAGCTTCGGTACCAGTATGGTGTACCCTCTAGTTTTTTCGTTTACCGTCCGATTTGCTGGCAATGGGCAAAAAGGGACTCGCCGTCATCCCAGCTTGCGTCAGAAAAATAAAAACATCACCTAGAGGTCAAACGTCAAGGTCACGGGGATGAATACGAGATTTTAAGCTTCGGTACCAGCTTGTGTACCCTCTAGTTTTTTCGTTTACCGTCCGATTTAAACGTAAAGGGACTCAAAAGACTCGCCGGCACCCCATATTGCGTCAGGAAAAACAAAATCACCTAGAGATCAAAGGTCAAGGTCACGGGGACGAATACGATATTTTAAGCTTCGGTACCAGCTTTTGTACCCTCTAGTTTTTTTTTCGTTTACCGTCCGATTTGCTCGCAATGTGCAAAAAAGGACTCGCCGGCACGTTATCTTGCGTCAGGAAAATAAAAAAGGCATCCAGAGGTCAAAGGTCAAGGTCACGGGGACGAATACGAGATTCTAAGCTTCGGTGCCAGCATGGTGTACCCTCTAGTTTTTTTTCGTTTACCGTCCGATTTGCACGCAATGGGCAAAAAGGTACTCGCCGGCACCCCACCTTGCGTCAGGAAAAACAAAAAATCACCTAGATGTCAAAGGTCAAGGTCACGGGGACGAATACGAGATTGTAGGCTTCGGTACCGGATTGTGTACCCTCTACTTTTTCGTTTACCGTCCGCCTTGCTCGCAATGGGCAAAAAGAGACTCGCCGGCATGCCAGCTTGCGTCAGGAAAAACAAAAATCACCTAGAGGTCAAAGGTCAAGGTCACGGGGACGAATACGAGATTTTAAGCTTCGGTACCAGCTTGTGTACCCTCCAGTTTTTTCGTTTACCATCCGATTTGCAAGCTGGGATGCCGACGAGTCCCTTTTTTGCGCATTGCGAGCAAATCGGACGTAAATGAAAAAACTAGAGGGTACACCATGCTGGTACCGAAGCTTATAATCTCGTATTCGTCCCCGTGACCGTGACCTTGACCTTTGACCTCTGTATTACTTTTTGTTTTTCCTGACGCAAGCTAACGTGCCGGCAAGTCCCCTTTTGTCCATTGCGAGCAAATCGAACGGTAAACGAAAAAATTAGAGGGTACACAAGCTGGTACCGAAGCTTAAAATCTCGTATTCGTCCCCGTGACCTTGATCTTTGACATCTAGGTGATGTTTTGTTTTTCCTGACGCAAGATAACGTGCCGGCGAGTCCCTATTTGCCCATTGCGAGCAAATCGGACGGTAAACGAAAAAAAATAGAGGGTACACAAGCTGGTACCGAAGCTTAAAATCTCGTATTCGTCCCCGTGACCTTGACCTTTGACCTCTAGGTGATGTTTTGTTTTTCCTGACGCAAGCTGGGGTGCCGTCGAGTCCCTTTTTGCCCATTTCAAGCAAGGCGGACGGTAAACGAAAAAAGTAGAGGGTACACAAGCCGGTACCGAAGCTTACAATCTCGTATTCGCCCCTGTGACCTTGACCTTTGACCTCTAGGTGCTTTTTTGTTTTTCCTGACGCAAGGTGGGGTGCCAGCGAGTCCCTTTTTGCCCATTGCGAGCAAATCGGACTGTATACGAAAAAAATATAGGGTACACAATCTGGCACCGAAGCTTAAAATCTCGTATTCGTCCCTGTGACCTTGACCTTTGACATCTAGGTGATGTTTTTTTTTACGAAAGCTGGGGTGCCGGCGAGTCGTTTGAGCCCCTTTGCGATTAAATCGGACGGTAAACGAAACAATTAGAGGGTACCACGTGCGATGACATTTCAGTGACCTCTGGAAGTCAAACCATTTGTCCTAGGTCAAAACGGATTGCATATTCGTGCATAACTCGATGAGATCTACCCATATGCTAAGTTTGGGGAAAATCGGAACTCGACGCTGAAAACGAATACGAATACGACGCTAACTTGACGCACATGTCATGTACGATATCGTGTGCACTGTGCATGATGGGGTGCTCAAGTGTAGTGCGTGAAAAAAATGTATACCTTTCAAAATTGCTATTCACTTAATATTGGCGCGCCTCGACAGGTAATATAAAACCGAAGTTGAAATATAAACGTGTTTTCTGCTTTCTAAACACAGTTGTCGCACGTGTCAACTGAACTGACTTGCTCCGTGCTCGTTTCGTGGAATCTCTGGGTGGAAAATTACGTATGTACCGAATGAAAGCCGGAAAATCTCCATAGCATGGTGACGGTGTATTGCCGATCACGTACCTCCACTGAGACAACCTGCAACTCTGTATTTAAAATTAAACGGCCTTACCTTCTAATATTACGTATGCGATCGAAATAAATGCGTATTATCGAAATATTCAGTGAATAATTGTCTAGCACTTGCTATTTTGGTTGCCCGCCTGTTTTCAAGTATTAACAAAGCAATATAAATATAATATAGACGCCGAATATAGGTACTTACTGTTGCCTACCGATCTGACAACATGTAAACGGAGATCAAATGCACGTCTGCCTGACGACCGCACCGTAACGATAATAAACTTTATGTTTGAAATGGTACGCACCGAGGCTAAGCGCATCACACACAGCGATCGCTTCGATTATTGTCGCGGCCCAGCATCCCATTCAGGGAGGTGCCAATCTCCCCCGGTGGTATAATGGACTCGCCCAGCAGCTATGACGTCATCTCTAATTCCGAGTGCGAATGGTCATTATATTTCGGGAATTTGCGGCCGGGCCGGCCGCCGGGCCGCTCATATTCAGATTCTTCCCTTATATACTCCACGGAAGGAACATTATTGAAATATCTCCCCTATCCCAACCATGGGCGTCGTCACCCGAGGGGCCAGGGGGCGGGCCCCCAAGATCCCTCCGGACCCCAAGATTAGCAGGATTTTAATATTAACATTATGGGAGGGGGGGGGGGGGTGGCAACCACTTGGTTGCCCCCCCCCCCCTCCCCACCCCACACCACTCGAAGTTTTGTGGCGACGTTCCTGGTCCAACAATCCCTGACCTCCCCTACTCTGCCGTTAATGAGCAATTGTTTAAAGGGTTCCTATTTAAATTAATGTTATTTCGGAAATAATTTAAAGATACTTATTTTGGCTGGGAAATACTACAACTTAGGAATATCATGGAATTTATAATTTGATTTTTTTATACATTTATCGCCAGGTAAGTATATTTTATTTTAATTTAATACTATCAAGCGAAAAATGACAAAATTACTGAAATCAGCGTGGGCAAAATGTCTTGACTGGGGGGGGGGGGGGGGAGAGGGAGCAAAACGGCTGGGGGGGCATTTGCTCCCCAGTTAACATGTTAAAATAGGCCCTGCCATGCCATTTTTGGTGGAAAAACGATGAATGTTTGAACAATCGTAGAAAATAGAGTTTTGAAGCAAATTGCAAATGAAAACGTCAACAGAAAGTAAATGACATTATCTTCAAAATGGAAATCTCGGATTTACGAGAGAAAAAATTGAGCCCCCCAAATAAAAATAAAAAGTTGTTTTCCGGAAAAACATTTTTTAAAGATAATTTATTAGGCTCGAATGCAAAAATAAGGTGACCGGCTCAAATACGCGGAGAAAAAAACATGGTACCTTTTTGCACAAAAAGATGCTCCCCACGGAGAGAGGCTGGATCCGCCAGTCTACACGTACTGGTCTTCACCCGAACACGGCCAAAATAGCTTAAAATCGTCATGGTGCGTGCCTGTGCACCAGCCTACCAAATTGCAGCGTTCCCGAAGGTGTGGTTCGGTTGCAATAACATAGGGGGCACGTAGGGGGGGGGGGGGCACCGGTCTTGACCCCAATTAGGGGGCACGTACCGGTCTTGACCCCAATTTGGTTGAAAACACCGGCAATCGTCATTGTAAGTAGGGATGCACTAGCCTACCGAATCGCACCACTCTGGAAGGCTTGGATTCTCCGCAATGGCGGAAGGGGGCACGTAGGGTACACCGCGTGCACGTGCCGGTCTTGACCCCAATTCGGTTAAAAACAACGCCAATCGTCATTGTAAGTGGGGATGCACCAGCCTACCGAATTGCAGCACTCTGGAAGGCCTGGTTGGATTCGCCGCAATGGCGGAGGTGGGAGGGGGGCAGGGGACACCGTGTGCACGTGCAGGTGTTGACCCTAGTACGGTCAAAAACGGTTGAAATGGCATATTACCTGCTGATGTGTTGCATCACCTACCTTTGAGCATGGGCGGATCCAGGGGAGGGCGGGCAAAGGGACCATGCCCCCCCAGACCGCCTGAAATCGGCACAAAATTGACACATTTCCTGATACAGAACAAATCTAAGCAACTTTTACTAAGGCAAATTTGCTTTAAATCAGCTCTCAATGCATATTGCATAAGCATGCGAAATCCGATGAGTTTTCAGAATTGTGTGAGACTTTTTGGGATTTGCGTCCCCCAAACAAAAACACCCGTTCTGGATCTGCCTTTGCTTTTGAGGCGGGTTGGTTTACTGAATAAAAATCAACAAATATTAGCAATATTATTGATAACATTTGTCCTGTTACTCCTTCCTGTATGTAATATAATCGTACAACCGACTGTGCTGCTTTGCGAATGGAAACCCTTCCTGTATTGCTGATCCACTCCGTGACAAACTATTAACTCCAGGGTTACGTTTCAAAGGACACGATTTCGAAAACATCGAACTTTCGTATGTTCGATGTTTTCGTATATTTGTACAATTTTGCCGTTTTTCGGTACACGAGTGGTTCCTACATCAGATCCTCGCAAAACTTGGACACGTGGCATTTGTTGGGTTACCTTTATGAAGCTGGTTGCCAATTGCCACATTATTGACGCAAGCGAGCGGTGACGGCTGATATCACTCGTGCAGTCCCGATTGCAGCCTGCTCGGCGGTGTCCGCTGCATCTGCGTATACCGGTTCTGAGTCCGGCTCCACCAGTCAGGTTCAAGGGTACACCTCGCTGAACACCGCAGAACGCCGGAGCACTACAGCATAACACTCGCAATGTTCTGCAGCGCACGACTCTGATTGACTCGAGCGACTCGAGGAGCGAGTTTCCACCTCCCACTTCTGCCTCAGACAACATGAGTTTTACTGCGCGACAGTTGTACCCAACTTTTGTCGGAAAGTTAACGGTCCAAGCCCATACACGCTGACAGGAAGACATTAACAACACAGTAGTGCAGGCTTTTCGGCGGAAATTTAATATCACTAATGTTGGAGTTGGACAAGTGAAATTTAACTCCGTAACAATAGATTGGGCAAAGGAGAAATAATGGAACGGTAACATGAAATGAAATTATACAGCGAAAATTCGTATACACCCTACATACAGCTGAGGGCAAGCTGTACCTACAGCTGAGGGGAAGACGGACAACGGTCTACATATACGGCGAAAAATCTGTATTGTGCAAACGTCTTTAACCGAAGGCTGGTTGAACATTGGATAACACTATTCCTTAGAATTGTGTTTCCATTGTGAAACAAACCTGAGCTGTTCTTATCCCTACTGGGGTCAGACACGTAGCCAAGGGGGGGGGGGCCTCCCCCGCCCCTGGAGTCCAGGAGGGCCCTTTTCGGCGCGCTGTGCGCGCCGAAAAGGGCCAACGAAACCGCGCGAAGCGCGATATCATGGGCTCTTTACCACGCGAAGTGTGGTCTTTAGAGAGTTTAGAGCACTTCAGAGGCCCTTTGGGCCACCAGGGCCATCTCTGAAAGACCAGAGCGTCCCGTAGACGTTCACAAGAGCCTTGTGCGTGTCAGAGGGGCCCCTGGCCAGACCGAAAGGGACCCTGAGCGGGCCAGAGGGCCCCTGAACACGTCAAATGGCCCCTAGCCAGCACAGAGGGCCCCTGGGCAGATCGAGAGGCACCTGAGCATATCGGCAGGGCGACAAAGGGGCCAGCACAGTTCCTTGCCAGGCCATAAGGGCCCCTCAGCAGGTTGGAAAGCCCCTGGACAGACCAGAGGGTCCCTGGGAAGTTAAAAGGACCCTGTGCAGGTCAGAGGGGCCCCTGACCAGACCTAAATGGCCCCTAAGTGGGTCAGAAGGGCCCCTGACCGTACCGAATGGGCCCCTTATCAGCACGGAGGGGTCCATGGCAGGTCGGAGGGCCCTCGGAGCAAGTCGCAAGGCGACAAAGCAGCCAGCGCAGTCCATTGCCAGGTCGAAAAGGCCCCTTAGAAGGCTGGAGGACCCCTGGAGAGACCAGAGGGCTCCCTGAACACATCGAATGGGCCCCTATCCAGCACAGATGGGCCCCTGGGAAGGTCGAGAGGCCCCTGAGCATGTCGGCAGGGCGACAAAGCGGCCAGCGCAGTCCCTTGCCAGGCCATACTTGCGCAAGCACTACAAATGAATAATACTTGACTATGACGGTGCAGGCGGGCTTTAATTTTTGAAGTCTTCAAATTTGTAAATAGTCATCATTCTGGATATTTAAAGGGAATGTTTGAGTTCAATAGGTAAAATCGAGGTAGAGGTCATCAGCATAAGCTCATTATGAAACAAAGTAGGACTAGGCTACGACAGTCATTTTTCATTTGAAGAGTTGTAGGACATTGGAATATGCTACCAGGGGATGTCGCTGATGCAGTGACACTTGCTTCCTTCAAAATTATATTAGATAAATACTTTACAGAGAAGGGATTAGTTCATAAATACTTGTGGGATTGGCCTTCTTTTATGCAGGTAGAGTAAGGTGATTTGAAGGGGTGAGACTGGTGGAGGGGGCGGGGTGCAACCTAGGATGGGCCCAAGAGCCTCTTTGTTGCACTTTTCTTTTGTGTCTTTATGTTTTAGGGTCCCTAAGCAGGTTGGAGGGCCCCTGGATAGACCAGAGGGCCCCTGGGAAATTAAAAGGGCCCCTGTGCAGGTCAGAGGGGTCCTGACCAGACCGAAAGGGCATATACGTGGGTCAGAAGGGCCCCTGAACGTATCGAATGGGCCCCTAGTCAGCACGGAGGGGCCCCCGGGCAGGTCGGAGGGCCCTCGGAGCATGTCGCAAGGCGACAAAGCAGCCAGCGCAGTCCCTTGCCAGGTCAGAAGGGCCCCTTACAAGGCTGGAGGGCCCCTGGAGAGACCAGAGGGCTCCTGGAAAGTGCAAAGGGCCCCTGTGCAGATCGGAGGGGCCCATGACCAGACCAAAAGGACCCCTGGGTGGGTAAGAAGGGTCCCTGAATATGCAGAATTGGCCCCTAGCCAGCACGGAGGGGCCCCAGGGCAGATTGGAGGGCCCCTTGAGCATGTCGGCAGGGCGACAAAGCAGCCAGCGCAGTCCGACCAGAAGAGTCGCTGGGCAGATCGAAGGGGCTCCTGAGAAAATCAGAGGGCCCCTGGCTAGACGGAAAGGGTCCCTGGGTCGGTCGGAAGGGCCTTTGAACATGCCGGATGAGTTCCTAGCCAGACTGGAGGGCCCCTGGGCAGGTCGGAGGGCCCCCTGAGCATGTCAGCAGGGCGACAAGGCAGCCAGTGCAGCCCCTGGCCAAGTCGGAAGGACCTCTGAACAGGCCGAATGGGCCCCTTGACACACAAAGGGGGCTTCTTGGAAGATCGAGGAGTCCCTGGTCAAACCGGAAGGGCCAAATCACGTAGAGATCCCAGATGAAGATTAAATACAAAGAAGACTTCATCCACGATACAAATATTAAAAGTGGGACTTTCGGATATATTGTAACACCCTTCGTCAGGGTCTTACAATATACCCGAAAGCTCCGATTTAAATTTCTCCTGTAGAATAAGCCCTCTTTGTATTTTATATATATCACCCACTCCACATAATGTCCTTTTGCTTCGCGGATCCCAGATGAGTCCCTGAACAGGTCGGAAGGGCGTAGAAAAGGTAGAACGGGCCCCTATACGATCTGAAGGGACCCTGGGCCTTTTAACAGTAAGAATGCAGTTGTCCAGGGAATAAAACTCAAAATTTTCGCGCCGCTCCACTGCGCAATTTGTTGAAGAGTTCCAGGTCTTGATCTTAAAAATATTCCAAGTTGATATAGCTGATTCCAAATTGGTGTCGCTGGGTCCAAACTTGATATGGCAGTTTGGTAACTCCAGCTCCTAAAAGTTGGTATGGCCCATGCCATCCTGTCATACTGCATTTTCCATCCTTATAACGTGCCTTTTCATCCGTTATGTTTGGCCCTTTCAACGCTTGGGAAGGAGGCCCTTTCAACGCTCGGGAAGGGGGCCTTTCGAGGCGCCCCCCCCCCCCCTGGACGAAATCCTGGCTACGTGCCTGACTGAGGTAGAGCAGTGTTGCCTTTTTCTACGTTAACTTGTCCCTTGTCCGCATTACTACTGGGTACCATTGTGTGTTAGCAAACAATATGGCTGTTGATGTTTTATGTACGGCTGTGATGTGGCAATTTTGATCGACTTCCATGGTATTGGGAGTCGGTACACAAGCTTGTATATACTGAATTTAGTTTCAGCCGGTCGGAAGAGCTGGTCTCACACTTCAAGACGCGAACTCAGGTATACCGTGTATCCGTCTATACGTGCCTGATAAGTGCAAGCGTTCTGACGTTTGTGTTTAGCATATTAACACCCAAATAAAAACATTCGCCCAGCGAGCAGATTCTAACAAAAGAGAATCCACTCTAGAAGTGAATTCCTTCGTGCCTCGTCGATCTTTGCCGAGATAAAGTCATAGTACGCGACAATGTCACCTTGAGCTGGAAATTTGGAGATGCTGTGGTTTCATCAGCTCCGCTGGGCGTTCATTCTGAAATATTGCCAGCCAATGCGGAGAGCTGCCACCAACTTTAAAGTTAAGAGAGAGTAAGTTAAGTCTCTCCCGTCCCCGTGTCACTGTCCCGTCACACAGAACCAGGGGCGTCGCTGACGGGGTGGGGGGGGGGGGGGCGCTGACGGGGGGCGTCGCTGACGGGGGGGGGGGGGGGGCGATGCTGACGGGGGGTGGGGGGTCGCGACCCTTCACCTTTGAAAACGGGGGGAGCCCCCCTCCCCTCCCCCCCCACACACACACACACTTTTTATGGCGGAAGCTGATTCTAGTTTTCATGTAATTCCTATTAAAATCAAGATTGGAATATGAAAAATACGACGTGGCAGGAGCGTAGCTTCTCCAGAAAAGTTTGGGGGGGCTGAGCTGGGAAACATCGCTTAAAGTACCATCAAAATCAACCAAAATATAGATTTCACCCCGGATTTGACTAGCTTTCTCGTCCAAGTTGGAGTGGCTGAAGCCCCCTCAACTGAATAGGATCCTACACCCTTGTGACGTGGAAATGGGCTCGGTCAGTTACGGATGAAATTTCCTTCGTTTTCCCTTCGACACACCGCTGCTCCGAAAGGAAAACGAAGGATATTTAATCCATAACATGCAGGGGTGTCACCGACGGGAGGATCGGGGGGACGGTCCCCCCTACCCCCGACTCTCAGAAGGTGGGGTAGTTGACCCCCCACACACACACACTTTTTGCGGGGGAAGTTAACAATTTATCGCAAAAATTGCCTTTGCAGCAGTCAAAGTCCATCTATTTATTAAGTCAAAAAGTGGAAATTTCGCGCCGATTCGCGGCATGACACAAGTTTCGCAATTGCTTATACAAGTTTAGAAAATGGGAAAATGAATTCCACCAGGGCCCATTCCATTAAAAAATATTAACTTTCAAGCAGGTTACATGTTTAGCTAGTCTGCCGAGTTCCGAAAAAGGCGACGCGAACGCAAAGACGCGAACATCGGCACCCGGAAGCTGCTCCAGCGGTGCCCAACTTGCTGGACCGAAGAGCTAATCGTGGGGACCAGGCCAGGACCATCTCCCCAAGCCATCTCTCCCCCAGGCTCCTCAAGATCCACAAGGACCATTTATGCGCGGAAAAGTCGTTCTGACCCTTGCTGCTTTCAAACCATTTGCACTGTTACCAGTTGTTTCTTACAGTTCGGTAAATATGTATACAGTTAATATTATCATATGTACTATTAAGCGCTGACTGGCACCGGTCATCGTGATTTACTATCCGAGGCTAATGTCTATGAAAAAACTACCTTCATTTAAATATTTTTCATCATACCGAGATGTGTAACCAGGAAAAAGGGTTACCTGAGGCTTGGTTCCACTCACGGTCTGGTTCCAATATGAAAATTTCGTTTTCCACGACCTAAAATTATAATTTTCACGCCGCTTCGCGGCGTCACATCGGTGGTCATCATCATAACGAAGCCATCGTCATCGTATTCGGTTCCTCGTAACGCTGAATTAAATTTATAGCATTTTTAGCTTCTTATCCTATACATGGCCCACCGCCTATATTTCTGGGTTTTATTAGGAAAACCCGTAAAAAAATTGGCGCCGCTTGGCGGCGCTAAATAACAAGTACCTATTATAACATGAAAACCCACAAAAAAATGCTGCTAAGGCTTAAATACACACACAAAAATAGGGGTATATTATTTTCGTCATTTTAGCCGACCCCCTCCTATACACTCAAAAATGCTCGGCCACGCCCCTGCACAGAACACGATTCGCTCGGCAGCGTCGTGCTTATTTGGAGTTGCATCATATTTGCCGTCTTTGCAAACGCTCAATGTTAAACCCATAAAGGTCAAAGGTCACCTGTAACATTTGTTTGGAGCCGCTGGCGATCGACAATGTCAGTTACACGGTGAAGGTAACTAATTCATGGGCGTCGCCACCACTACGGACAGTACGGACAGTGTCCGTATCATGGGCGTCGCCACCACTACAGACAGTACGGACAGTGTCCGTACCATGGGCGTCGCCACCACAACGGACAGTACGGACAGTGTCCGTACCATGGGCGTCGCCACCACAACGGACAGTACGGACAGAGTCCGTACCATGGGCGTCGCCACCACTACGGACAGTACGGACAGTATCTGTACAAGTTGGCGAACCTCCAAAAACTTGTACGGACTGTCCGTACAAGTTTGCGGAACCATTTGAAGGTGCAAAATTCGAGATATCGATACCTGAAATGTTTCTATTCGAATTATCTTCAGATGGACTATTTGTGACGAATTGTGACGAATTACCTCTATTCGTGGAACTTATTGCTCAACCCAAAAAAAAACATCTTATTGTCCCCTCCCCACTTGAACACACATCAAAAATTATAGAAATTATATTTTTTATTTATTTATTGAATTTATTTTAATTATCAGCAGAAATTATAAAAACATCTTATCTTATTGCCCCCTCCCAAACTTAAACGCACAAATGACCAGTTGGAATGCAATGTTAACGTTCTGGAGTTCGGAATAGGAGTATGTGCGAAAATGGCAAGAGACATTGCCATTTTTCCCTTGTCATTGCTAAAACGTTTAGCCGTTTAGTGAGCGGTGCTTGATGTGAAAGCGGGTATTGCAAATTTGGAGACGATATTGGCAGTAGTTTACGTGATATTGCGAAATACGCGTGGGAGCCAAACAAAATACTCTCGTGTTAGTCCAGTAACATAAATGGTGATGCCGTACTTTTACTAAACTGTGTTTGGCTTCCTCCTGGCGCTGACAACACTGATGCACGCGCGTTTGATTTACATGGATCCAAGCACAGTGTATTAGGCCTAACCCGCGCCGTGCTGGGGAGGAGGGGCGTTTGGATGTGCCTCCTGAAATTTTAGGAAAGGCAAGGAACAAACGGGAGAGCAAGACGTGTGGGAAACTAGAGACGTGCTAGCTAGAGATGTGTGACGAATACCACAGTGTTTTTCTCGTCGAGATGCGTCTCCCCATATGCAACATGACCAACCTCAAACCTGGGTCACAAAACCTCAACCTGACTTTGACCTGAGGTAATGTTTTGAACTTGACCCGATCCGGTCACCATAAGTATGATTCGGATCATCTTGCCGAGGCAACACGATGGCGTTAACAAATATTTCCATACTTTATTAGGTAAAAAGTTATGCACGAACAACCTTTGGGAAGAAAATGCCAACATGACCTCAGGGTCTCCTGTGAAGATTTTAGACTGGGTGGGCATTTTGGCGAGGCGAGCTTATATCATGGAGAGGGGGCACCGGCGGCTCCAGGGGACCCTTTTAGTCCTAAGGGGGGGGGGGGGGGTAACAATGATTGTTGGCCCTCCCTTTTAGCGTAGTTAGTAACTACGCTCCAGTCTCATTTCCCCTACGGTCTGATTCAAATAGCAAAATAGTGCTCCAGCTTTCCAAAACCTCAAATTTCGCGCCTTTTGGCGGCGCAATTGTTATATGGGGAAATTTCTTCTCAATATTAATACTTTTGACGTTTTAGGACAGTTATGTGCAGATTTGTCTTCTAGACCCCACATTAGCAAAATGTTGCTTGTACACCTTGCAACCGGCGAAGATTGGCAGCGCCCCAAGCCGCTTGGAAAATTTAGGGTTATCAAATAGTAATCATGTATCAACTTACAACGTAGTATAAAGGGAGCTAAACCGGTCGTACCAGTCTATGATGTTCGTAGGCATTATTTTTTTCTGTTAAAAATGCAGTCAATAGCCGTTTTAACGAAGGATTATTGCGCTGAAAAGATTCTAACAAGTTTCTGAAAAGTTTTTAAAGTTGTTGGTGTAAAATTATTGGCATAAAAGAAGACTTTTATACTTAAGACTTTTAAACTAAGACTGTTATGCTAAAACTTTGTAGAACTTTTCAGAAACTTTTCAGAATATTTTCAGCGGAATAATCCTTCGTGAAAACGGCTAATGTCCATTTTATATCAAATCTGTGAATCAAATTAATTAATTATTAAAGGGAAATAACGACCTTTTTATTTTGTTTTCAACAATAATTTCTTAGGCTACCGTTATGTTATATAACTGATGTGATCTAAATTTAAGAATTAAATTAAATTATTCCCTAATTCGAAGTTGAAAGTTTGGAAAAATTAAAAGAAAGTACATATACTTCTTTTGGAGTTCATGATCGGTGTTTTCCCTCCACTATTGGAAACGCAACATATCTGGCGCTTTTGTATCAATTTGTTCAACGTTGTTGAATTACCTCTCAACAAATCGCATACACTAAATAAGCCGTCATATAGGGGCCCAAGTTAATCCGCCGAATGTATCACGGTTTTCTAAGATGTTTACGGATTGATTACGGAAAAACGGTTCGGATAAATGTTTCATGAGTGCATTGCAATGCATTGGATACCTATATGTTGAAAATTCGTGGGGAAAACATCCAATTTTTAATGAATCGAAAACACTAAATAGGTCGCCGTCCGGGGACAAACTAAACAGCCGATTTAAATGCACTTTGTCAAATGTTCGCTGACTTTTCATAGAAGTTTGGTACATATTCGCAAAAGACAGAGTGCATGCAACATATTATATGCCTTCATGATAATTAGCAATGCGTAGACAGGCTAATTTTAGCTCGGACAGTGAAGTCGTTATTAAGTACTTGTGAGTACCGATCGTTATAAGCGTGGAACGCTTATCAACTTGAACTTGAAATATCTTTCGGTAGGAATGTGTATATGTAAAATGAGATCAATTTATAATATATTTTGGTATAGTCAATCGATTTCAAGTAATCATTCAATTTCGTGTGGCAAAATCTCACTATTTCCCTTTAAAGGGAAATAATGACCTTTTGATTTGTTTAGCAACTACTTTTTAGGCTACCGTTATGGTATAAAGATGATGTGATATAAATTTAAGAATTAAATAAAATGATCCCCTAATTAAATTCGTTGCCGAGTACTTGCTGAGTACCGACCGTTATATGTGTGGAACGCTTATCAACTTTTAACTTGAAATATCTTTCGGTAGAAAAGTTTTTATGCAAAATGTGATGAATTTACAATGCATTTTGGTCTCGTCTGTCGATTTCAAGTAATAATTTCATTTGTGTGGGAAAAGGTCATTATTTTCCTTTAATTAAAGATAGTCAGAAGAATTGTTCGCGCCGCTTCGAGAGCGGAAAAAAATCCACAACTGATTACTTGCCGTTAGTAACTACGCCCGTTAATGCCATTTCAATAACCGAGTATTTCCTCTTCTGTTACACATTTTCTAAGGCTTCTCGGTTTACTTCTGGGATTTGAGAGGCTTCTCCCTGGTTATAATGGAGTTGTGAGGGCATCCTTGCCAGGCGCCCCTCTGCTCAGTTCTTCGTCTGTATCATTTTCTCTGCTGCTAACCGGAGTTCCCATGGCCCGAACACGAAGAAGTAGCTGCGTCCGAAGCAGGATCTAGCGACCACAGCACCGAAACGTGGAACTCTCACCAGTATCGCCGCAGTAATGATTTCGTGCTGAAACAGTTTACAAGCATGTAGGCCGGCGGAGTGTTTTTTCCCGACCTTTATGTTTTCACTGTCTCTACTTTTTAGCGTGGATGTGTCAGGGGCGGATCCAGAAAATCTGCAAGGGGTCATCAATTGCAGTGGTGCCCCTACCTAAACCCAAATCTGAAAACTCAACGGATTTGGTCCACTATATTTTGAGGGTGCCCCTATTTAAGCATTTTTTTTTGTAGTTGACAAAACGTTGGCTATAGGTACTTGCAATATCAGTCGTACCCTTTCTATCATTTAAAGTGCCGTGGATGGTGCTAAAATATATAATTTGTACAGTCAAGGGCGGTCTCAGACGGCTGATGCATAATTGACCAAGAGGGTAGTCGAGGTTTGTGACCAGGAAAGGG
>JAXIVJ010007676.1:0-59499 GCA_036785665.1 Chirona hameri
ATTTTCGCTGGGTTCGATATGTTATTAAAATATTGGAGATTTTTTAACAAAATTGTGATTACAAAATTGTAATTACAAAATTGTTATAACACAATCGAACCTGACCTAGACTTTACAGCAATTACGGTCACAGGGACCCACGTTTAGAACGCCCCGCTCGCATTCGCTCCCTGCGCTGTGACCTACGGGGGGGGGGGGGGCTGTCTCCACCCCAGACCCCCAGACCATCTCGTATATTAGTCGTAAATAAGTTTAACGATGTATTTGCGCTGCCCCGCCCCTTGCAATTGTCAAAAATACGGAGAAAAACGTTCCAACAACACGTACGAACACTGAAGAAAAAAAACGTTCCAACGAGAGAAGAAAAAACGTTCCAACGGATCCACGTACGAACGCTTCCAAATGCGGCCCCATCGGCACCGCCCCTTGCATTGTCAAAATATACGAGGAAAAGCCGTGCCAACAACACGTACGAAGGCTGCAAAAAAACGTTCTAGCGAAATCGTTCCAACGGATCCCAAAAAATATACGGATAAAAAGACGTTCCAAAGACACGTACGAACGCTGAAAAAAACGTACTGAACAAAACCATTCTAACGGATCCAATTTTTTCACAAAGCGCTTGTAACATATTTTATGGTTCATCCTGGCTTTGAATTAGGGATGCGTGAAACGTCACAGAAAATTTGAAGTGGAACATAAACAAGTGTTTCATAAACTGGATAGAATCGGATGAAACATTAACTTCGCATAGATATAAACAATCGTTTTGCCTAACGAAAGGGAATGTTTTCTTGCCTTGCTGATCATTAAATAATATATTTGTATCTAACGATCCGCCAGGGTTTCAATCGACCTTGCTTCTACCTCACGATTGACCAGTCTGCTAAATTATGGTCTGTTGAAGTATACGCTTTTGTGTATCAAATATAAACATTTGGCATATTGATTGATCCAAATTAGCATGTGTTTTCGTGAACCGATACTATTTCCTTTCAAATCCATGTCAGATGAAGCCTTGGAACACAGGCGGCCAGAGCGCCCCTCAGGCGGCCAAAGAGTCCCCTGAGGCGGACAGAGCGCCCCTCTCAGGCGACCAGAGCGCCCCATCTCAGACGGCCAGAGTGCCCCTATCAGGCGGCAGAGCCCCTCCCTTCAGGCGGACAGAACACCCCCTCTCTTGCGGCCAGAACACCCCCTCACAGGCGGCCAGAGCACCCCCTCTCAGGCTGCCAGAGCGCCCCCTCTCAGGCAGCCAGAGGGGCCTCTCTCAGGCGGCCAGAGCGCCCCCTCTCAGGCGGCCAGAGCGCCCCTCGCAGGTGACCAGAGGGCACCCTCTCAGACGGCCAGAGCGCCCCTCTCATGCGGCCCGAGCGCCCTTTGTCAGGCGGCCAGAGCGCCCCTCTCAGGTGACCAGAGCGCTCCCTCTCAGGCCAGCAGCCCCTGCCAAACACAAAGCGCCCCTCGGCTGAGTTTGGGGGGCAACTGCACCCTCCCCCTCCCCCTCTTCCGCCGTCACTGCCAGAGCACCCCCCCCCCCCCCAGGCTGCCAGAGCGGCCCTCAGGTGGCCAGAGCCCCCCTCATGCGGCCATAGCGCACACTCAGGAAGCCAGAGAGCCTCCTCAGGTGGTCAGTGCGCCCCCTCAGACGGCCGGAGCGCCCCCTCAGGCTGACAGAGCATCCCCTCAGGCGGTCAGAGCGCCCCCTCAACCAGCCAGAGCGCCCCTTCAGGCAGCCAGAGCGCCCCTCAAGCGGCAAGAGCGCCCCCCTCAGGCGGCCAGAGTGCCCCTCAGGCTGCCAGAGCGCCCCCTCAGGCAGTCAGAGCTGCCCCTCAGGCAGCCAGATCGCCCCTCGGGCAGCCAGAGCGCGCCCGCTCAGGTGGCCAGAACGCCCCCTCAGGTGGCCAGAGCGCCCCCTCAGGCGGCCAGAGCGCCCCCTCAGGCGGCATGAGCGCCCCCTCAGGCGGCCAGAGTGCCCCCTCAAGCGGCCAGAACGCCCCCTCAGGCGGCCAGAGTGCCCCCCTAAGGCGACCAGAGTGCCCCCTCGGGCAGCCAGAGCGCCCGCTCAGGTTTGTTTGTTTGTTTATTTATTTGTAATCAAGTAGAGAAACAACGTAAACAAAATGAAAAAATAGGATCGGTGCAAAAGTCCAAAGGACTTAAATCACGGCACCTCTCCTAACATAAGCGTGGGACAAGTGACACGACCGCCGGAAAGTGAACTCCGAGGTTAATCGGTCGCAGCGCCAGCCTCCACCGCCGCCGCCGCCGCCCGCCGCCGCCTTACTCCTTGTATTACGTAGTCCTGGAAGAGCCCCGCGAGCACTCGACCGTCGTCGATGTGAATGTTGTGTCCATGCGTCAGTGTGTGTAGAATGTCTGTTTTTGGTAGTCGGGTAAAAACAGGACCTAATAATTGTGTTAACTGCCGAAGAAGCTTGGTCCTCAAATCTTGAAAAAGTGGACAGTGGAAAATAAAATGCTGCAAGGTCTCTGATTTGTGGCCGCATAAACAACTTGGAGAATAAAGTATTTGTGTTTGATAAAGATGAGCGTTGAGCTGAAGGCTCCCCGTTCTGATTTGGGTGTGATATGTGTTTCCGAGTTTTGAGCCGAATGAGAAGTATGTAGGGGGTTTGGTAGTTCCGAACAGATCCGCGATGCCTTTCTTGAACCTTTTGTGCGAAGGCTGTGTTCGAAGTGTTTCTGGCAGTGTGTTCCATTTGCGGGTAGTGTTTGGGATGAATGATCGTTGGAAGGATGTTGTTCTATTGGCGGAGAGTGTTAGTGTTCTCGAGTTTCTGAGTGTCCTTCCAATGTTGTGAACTCGTGACTGTGGGAGTATCTGTCTTATGTATTCTGGTTGCTGGTGTGGTGTGTTTGTGAGCCTGTGAAAGAACAGCTGTTTGTGCATTGTTCGTCGAATCTTGAGTGTGTCCCATCCCAGGTCTCGTCTCAGTTTGTATGTCGATGTTCTGAGTGAGGTCCCTGTCACCAGTCTCGCCGCACGGCTCTGTACCTTTTCTAGTCGCAATTCGTCTTGTAAGGTAATGTGTCTGTCAAAAACAATGTCACAATAGTCAAAGTGTGGTCTTACGTAGGTTGGGTATATGTGACTGAGTGTGGTGCGATGTATGTGTTTGGCTACTGGATAGAGAGGGCTTAGTGCTATGTTTTAATTTTTTAATTATGTAATTCACATGTTTGTGGAATCTCAGGACTTTTGAGAATGTAATGCCTAGGTGTTTATGTGCTTCAGTGTCCGGGGAAATTATTTTACCAGAGAAATGTAGTACTGGTGATGTGTGATGTGCTTTGTGGCTGAATGTCTGTTGAATTCTTTTGGAAGTGTTGAATTGAATTGCCCATTGTCTTGCGTATTCATCAATGTCGTCAAGGTCGCGTTGAAGAGACTGTTGTACGGTGTCAATGTCTTCAGTCGTATGAGAGGCATACAGATAAGTATCGTCTGCGTAGAAAAGAATTTCGTTAGTGACTTTTTCGGTGAGTCCGTCTAGGTACATACGCGCAAGGAGAGGTCCCAGAACTGAGCCCTGAGGGCATCCAGCGTTGATAGTTTGTGTCGAGGAAAAGGCGTCTCCCACCCTCACCCGTTGTGTTCTGTCTGTCAGATATGATTTCAGCCATAGGAGGAGCGGGCCAGAAATAAGAAAGTCGTTTTTTGCATTTGTGAAGAAGTCCATCATGCCAAATTTTTCAAAATATTTTGAAATGTCAAGAAAGATTGCTGTCATGTCACGTCCTTCGTCTAGTTGTTTATAAAGTGTGTGAGTCAGGTAGACCAGTTGAAGCTGAGTACTGTGTCCCGACCTGTACCCGCTTTGTCTGTCTGTTAAGAGATGGTTGTTAGTAAGGTGGGAGTATATAGAGGAAATAACGAGTTTTTCTAGAAGTTTTGATAGACAGGACAAAAGACTGAAAGGGCGGTATTGGCGAAAGTCTGATGGTGATCCTGAGTTTTTGAAGATAGGTGTAACGGCCGCTTCTTTCCAGCTGTTGGGGAAAATGCCTAATTCGAGAGATTTATTAAATAGTGTCGTGAGTTGTTCGTATATCAGCAGCGTTGTTAGTTTAAGCAATTTGGTGGAAACTTGATCGGGGCCGGTCGATTTGTGTATGTTAAGTGAATTTAATGCTTTTAGTACTTGTTTTTGTGAAACATTCATTTGTTGCAGTGTCGGAATGGTTCTGTCTTTTGCAGGATCGTCCGGTAATTCTAGTGAGTCTGTGTCGATATTCGTTTGAGAAGTAAAGTGTTCGTTAAAGATGCTGCAGCTGTGTCCGTCTCGTCTGTAACTAAAGGCTGAAACACAGTCTTCGCGCAGCTGCGCGAAGTGGATGCGGGCGCCTATTCAAATGCATGGGTAAATTTCCGCTGTCGATTTTTTTCTTCCCGCAACGTGCGCATCGTGCAGTTGTTGCAACCTCCGTTCAGTGTATTTGAATAGGCACCCGCATCCACTTCGCGCAGCTGCGCGAAGACTGTGTTTCAGCCTTAAGTCACCGTTTGTCGTTTCTAGTGTTGGTATGTCTCTGTGATGTTTACGTCCGATCAGTGATTTCAGTGTTTGGTGATACTTGTATGAATCATGTTGATGTTCGACGAGTGTTCTGGCTGTTGTTTGTATGTAGTTGTTTCGGAGTCGTTTGTTGAGTGCTGTTACAAAGTTGCGCTGTCGTTTCCATCTGCCCCATTGTGTTGTGTCCGTTGCGTCCGAACCTTGTTGTTTGTTGTCCCTTGTTTGCTGTCTTTGCTGCGCTTGTCTAAACAGTCTGTCTCTTTCGCGTATGTTCCGTCTTAGTTCACTCGTCATCCAGGGTTTGTCGTGTTTCCGTATGCGTATTGTCTTTTCGGGAATGGCGTCAGTCGCTGCTTCTAAAAGGACCGATGTGAACCGCTCAGTTGCCGTGTGTATGTCACCATCAAGGACATGGTCCCAGTCAGCGTGTAGAAGTGTCTGAGTCAGTTTATCAGCGTCGAGTCTTTGGTAGTCCCAAACGTCTTTAGTCTGCGTGTTACTGTTAGCGCTAGTTGTATCTATGTTGAGTGTTATAGCGACTGGGATGTGATCAATGTTGGAGAAAGGTGGTAGGAGCCCTGAGGTTGTAATTATAGGCTTGTTGTCCGTTATGAGCAAGTCTCGCAAGTTTGCAGTGTCATCTGTGGTCCTTGTCGGAGTGTTTATGATTTGAAATATGTCCAAGGTGTCCAGTGCGTCATTTAATTTTAGGTCGAATGAAGTCATGGTGCTTCGCTCGTAAATATGTCGGTCAAGGAAAATGTTGCCAGTGTTAAAGTCGCCCAGAATAATGACAGCAGTCGGTGAGAAAGTCTGCGCCTGCGTCACGCTGTCGTTCAGTTTGTCAATGAAATCGTCGTGTTTGTCTGCTGTCAGGTTTGGTGGAATGTACACAGTGCACGTGATAATAGTGTCTTTCTTTATCTTTGTCTTTGTCCATATCCATTCTACCCCGTCTGTCTCTAACGTTGTAAGTCTGCATGTTGGTAAGCTTGAGCGTGTGTACGTCGCAACCCCTCCACCGTGTCTGGTCCTGTGTCTCGTGAATGGTGCGTGGAAGTTAGTCAGTTGGTAAAGACTCGGGTGAATGTTATCGTCTAGTTTTGTCTCGGATACGGCCAGTATGTCTATGTTGTTGTCGTCTACAAAGTTGCCCAATTCGTCCAGTCGTTCCTCAGTGGTGATGCTATTGATGTTAACGTGACATATTTTGAGTTTTGTGTTCGGTGGTGGTCCAGGATTTCTTTCAACACATCCTATGTTAAGGAGTATTTCAATATTGTGGTACATTCCCCCTAACCTATCTTGTCTGTGAGTGAAGGTTGTTTGCGTGAGTAAATATGCGTGTTTTGTGAACGTGTGAGTTGTATCGCGCTCAGTAGAAGTTAAATTAATGTAGGTGTGTGCTGACGTGCATGTGAAGCGGTGCTGTGATTCAATGACCCCGCGGATCTGCTCGTCACTAGGTTGTGTTGGATACCTTGCGTTGTGTGTAGTAATGTAGTGGTGTAGTGGTGTGTTGTGGTGGTTAAACGGTGACGGTCAGGCGGCCCCCGGTGCTCCACCAGGACCCAGGGCCCGGCAGCCTCGACTCAACAGGTCAACGGCAGGCCAGACGGCGGGCACGGCAGCGGGCAGGGCGGCCGGCTCTGCGGCAAAACAATACAATAATGAAGTTAGCATACATACAGCGCAAAACAGCAAAGTGAAGCCAGTGAGCACCCGGCATAACTAATGCAACATAATATGTGAGACTTAAACATACACAGAATGGAAAGCGCAATATAGATAAAGTGAAAAACAACAGATTGATGCAAACATAAGTTTACAAAAGACAGCAACAAACGTCAATGATAGCAATTATTACAACAAACAGGTCAACTACACAGGTCAACTACTACAGAAAGCATATGAGGGGCGAACCTCCCGGACGAAACAACAGCATGAATGGTGCGACAAGTAAAATAACGCACTTCCCCACCTTCCCCAAACGTCAGCCATACCCAGCCCTCCCTGAGCACAGTCCCCTCCCCTCTTTCCCGTCGCCCACCTCTTCCCGGCCCCTCTACCATCTCGTGGTGACGTCACGGCACAGCTGTCTCGCCAGACAGGCTGACTGTAGCCTGCGGCAGGGCACGGCCCGGTCGCCGCGCCGGCCAAGGTCACCGGTCCTGGCAGGGGCGCGCACAGGTCGGTCGCTAGTGGGCCGTACGCTTGCCCTTGTTAAAGGAAATAGTTCACCTTCAACATGGGTTTTGCACTGAAATAGGAGTTTTGTAGCCCGTGTTGAGAAATCCTTATCTGGAACTTTCCTTGGCTGAAAAGACTCTCCAGCCGAAGATATTTGACTTTTTGGCGAAGAAATACGGCGCATATATGATGTACCGTACCGTCTGAAAGTGCCAGCACTGCCATGGAGCATGCGCAGACCAATAACGCACACCATAAAATCAATAATTTACAACCTTCTGTCCTGAATTGGCGCGATGTAGGACCATTTTTCAAAAGAAAAAAAGAAACTGTATTAAAAAATATAATAAAATCGTGTTTTGAAAAAAATTCCGAAGGTGAACTATTTCCTTTAAAGGGAAATAATGACCTTTTGATTTTGTTAGCAACAATTTCTTAGGCTACCGCTATGGTTTTACAATTATTTTATTTAAATTTAAGAATTAAATAAAATTATTCCCAAATTCGAAGTTGTAAGTTTGGGGAAAATAAAAAACAAGTACCTTGTGTACTTCATGAAGGTCATTGACAAATTCGCCCTTCCCTACCATTGTTCACATCGATTGCGGCATTTTTGGAGGCTCTGTGACATTTCCGACCAAACTGAGCGCTGCTCGGACACACGCTGGTAGCGCTTTCGTTCTCCATGGCAACCAGGCGTCAGCCAATCAAAAGCCAGAAAGGGAATACGTTCTGGCTTTTCATTGGCTGACGCCTGGTTGCCATGGAGAACGAAAGCGCTACTAGCAACAACTCGCCACAATGGTTAAGTGCGCCGAGAAGCATGACAATGCTTTGCAAACAAATCGCCGACGCCAAATAGGTCGCCGTCGATGTGCATCGATGAGCTTCCGATTTAATTGCCAGTTTTGTGTTATTGTTTGTTAGTTTTTTGGGGAAAAATTATTATTTTTCATGATAATATAAAGCATAGTGTTATATACAGCCACAGACAAATTATACAATACTCCTAATGTTGAAAACAAATGAATTTATTTTCAAAAATTGAGGGTCGCAACCACTAACTATGCCGCCGTTGATGTGCATCGATGAGCTTCCGATTTTATTGCCACTTTTTCCAATCGCTGTTAGTTTTAGAAGATCGCCGGGCATATAATCACAACAAGCAGAACGCACAATATATTTTCCACTCCATTGCGTAAAAAAACAATACGGGAAAAGCCCGCAGTTTGATGAGGACCAAAAGTACTTGCAAGTACCGGTCGTTAAAAGTGTGGAACGCTTATCAACTTTAACTTGAAATATCTTTCGGTAGGAAAGTTTTCGTGCAAAATGTGATGAATTTACAATATATTTTGGTCTCGTCTGGCGATTTCAAGTGCTAACTCCATTTTTGTGGAAAAAGGTCATTATTTCCCTTTAAGGGTCTCGCGGCTGGCCCGCGCGGGCGGCGGCTCGACAGGAGCGGCCGCCCCGCCAGCAGCGCGTCCGGGTGTGGCGGCAGGGTCGGCAGAGTCAGTCACAGCCGTCAGCTCTGGGTCGTCGCCTACCAGTTCACGCAGGTCGTCGTCGGTGCTGATGATCCTGGTGTTGCCACCTCTGGTGGTCCGCACCTTCAGACGTCCGGCGTCGCTCCACGCCGCGAACAGCTTACACTTCCGTTTCAGCTGACGAGCGACGTAGAGGACTGTGAGACGTCAGGTTGTCACTGATGTAGATGTTGCCTAGCTGCTGCCTCGTGAACGGGGCTCCTACCGGTGCCGACACCTCACGGAGCTTCCTGCGAGCGGCGTACATCTCCTGGCGCTGATCGTACCTTGTTAGTTTCACGATGATAGTGCGAGGTTTTGACGCCGTCTGCCGCCCGATCGGCCGTCTGAAGTGGCCAGAACGCCCCCCTCAGGTGGCCAGAGCGCCCCCTCAGGCGGCCAGAGTGCCCCCTCAGACGGCCAGAGCGCCCCCTCAAGCGGCCAAAGCGCCCCCTCAGGCGGCCAGAGCGCCCCCTCAGGCGGCCAGAGCGCCCTTTGTCAGGCGGCCAGAGTGCCCCCTCTCAGGTGACCGGAGCGCCCCATCTCAGGCCAGCAGCCCCTGTCAAACACAAAGCGCCTCTCGGGTGAGTTGGGGGGGGGGGGGCAACTGCCCCTCCCCTGCCCCCCATCTTCCGCCGCCACTGCCAGAGCGCCCCTTCAGGCAGACAGAGTGGCCCCTTCAGGCAGCCAGAGCGCCCTTCAGGCAGCCAGAGCGCCCCCTCAGGCGGCCAGAGCGCCCCTCAGGCGGCCAGAGCGCCCCTCAGGTGGCCAGAGCGCCCCTCAGGTTTCCACAGCGCCCCTCAGGCAGCCAGAGCGCCCCCCTCAGGCAGTCAGAGCGCTCCCTCAGGCAGCCAGAGCGCCCCCTCAGGCGGCCAGAGGCTTCCCTTGGCTTCCCTTGGCCTTGGCTTTCCCTTGGAATCCGCAGCCCCTGCCAAACACAAAGCGCCCCTCGGCTGATTGGGGGGGGGGGGGGGGGCAAATGCCCTCTCTGCCCCCCCCCCTTTTTCCGCCGCCCCTGTTCCCGATACAGAACGCCCGGGTCACCGAACGCGGCCCTGGCCAATACCTAGGTTAGATCTTGGCTTAACTTTGGCTAGGTAGGTCAGATATAGACCAGGAGTCAGGGTCACTCATATTTGAGCAACCGTGTTATTTGATCTAGGGTGGCACTTACATTATATTATATTATGCTCTATATCATTTTTCACACGGCATAATGTCTGAGAAAAGCTATTTGAGAAGAAAATACAATAAACAATTTGGTGCTGGCTAAATATGGTAGCACAAAAACGGTTAGCTGCTGGACAGAGTACTTTGTACTCAGATATTGCCCATCACTTTAAATTCGTTTTCAAATACGTCTGGTTTGAATTTGTAAATGTCGCACGGTGCAGCGCAGTCGCCGTGTGCGGTGGGTGTTGCTTGTGTTTTGGTTGTGGAAGATGGCTAAAATCGCTGGCCCTTAGCCGTGGTTTTGTGTTATTTTCCCGACAATTGTGTCAGATAAATGCAGTTATACTTTTTTAATGTATTTGTGTGCCATGTTAGTGTATGGTTGAAGACTAATACAACTGAATAGGTAAGGACCGAGTCAGAGTGAGGTCAAGGTGGGAGAGCGGTGACTAAGCCTGCTGATTTGGATACAAAAAACATTTGTATTCCTCATGATATGACACATTTTAATCTGAAGGACTGTGCCAGATTACAGATATTGAATTGGGTTTGAAGAAACTTGTTTTGTACCTATTTGTATGGCAGCATGTCAGTTTGACACCTTTGGAGCTTGGCACTCATTTTTGTTATTTATATTGCGTGAAATTTTAAATTTTCCTTGTATATACATCAAAGAGTTTCAAGACAGTTATGTTGGGTAGATTTGCAGGCATAATCTGAGTGTAATGAAACTGACCAAACTGAAAGAAATAAGTTCAATTGGTTTGACGCTTTTCAGTTTGCAGGCACAGATTTAGGGGGTGGCACTAGGGTGTGTGCCCTCCCCTGAAGGCCAATGAATTCAATGAAAAGCTGTCAAATATTCATAAAATTCAATTGTTGCAAGTTGCAACATGCTTCATAATCACTCTTCATTACTAAAAAGACTGGATATGTGAAAGTACTGACAAGGAAAACATGCTTGTACCCACACATTTTGACCGGCTGGCGGCCATAAATGTCACATATTACCATGCCCTCTCCTGGGAAGAATTCTGGATCCATGCCTGGTTTGCACACTTTGATAATGGACTGCTTTGTAAAGTTAAGCTACTTAATATTGATATATTTGCATGTGTTGAAGATTTTGATGTAAATACAATGAAAACATGGTAAATACATGGAACAGGCCATTTGTCAATTCATATTTTATACAAAGTCAATGTCCCTTGCACAATCACAAAACATTGAAACTATGCCTTTTCTATTGTAGAGGGCAATAACCAATTGGTATTGTTATTACTGAATAAACCCTGTTCAACTAATAGTTGGACTTATTTAATCATTCATGTGATATCTGCTTTTTGAGGATGTGAGCAACCCTGCTCTTCTCAAGCTTTGTCTAGCAAACACTTCCCAACCAAAGCTTTATGCAATGATTATTATATCTTGCAATGGGCTGCAATTTGTTCTGTGAAATATGCTCATTTTGGTAGTTGAACCATGGTAATTGCAGGCTGGTATTATGATACATTTGTTTGTTAAGCAATTTAAAATGTAATTTTGAAGTTAGTGCACCCATACACCCAAAAATTGTCATCTAATACAGTTGTCACCACATTTGTATGAGTTGCACTTGCTATTTTGCCATGCCCCCAGGACCTGTATGGTAATCGATCCTGTCAGTCCCGTCAGTAATGCCAGGACTGTATTGGGCACTTACTGAACTGCATTACTGTTTTCTTCCAGATCATGGCAGCAAAGGCAATTTCGTTTGAGGTAAGGTCCTGCTTGACAACTGTGCATGTGTGTGCATGTGCGTTTGTGTAAAATGTGTTTTAGGAAGCTTGTTGCAGGCTACTTACTTATTTTATCATATTGACACTTATCTTACATCACTGCTTGCTTTCATTGTTATTCATTGTACTAATTTCACATTCAGTCTGAGCTTTTCACATTGGAAGGCATGTCATCTTGAGATTTCCATTAGCATTGCAACATATTTTAATAGGAGGTTGTTCTGATTGTGAACCATTATCATCTTCATTCTCTAAATTCTGCAAAAAAAATATCTAACACATTTGTCATCTGCCCTCCAGAAATCTTACCTGACATCTGACCACTGACCTGACCACTGACCTGACCACTGACCTGACCACTGACCTGACCACTGACCTGACCACTGACCTGACCACTGACCTGACCACTGACCTGACCACTGACCTGACCACTGACCTGACCACTTACCACTGACCTGACCACTGACTACTGACCACTGTCCACTCTGCCCACTGACCACTCTGCCCACTGACCACTCTGCCCACTGACCACTCTGACCACTCTGCCCACTGACCACTCTGACCACTCTGCCCACTGACCACTCTGCCCACTGACTACTGACTACTGACTACTGACTACTGACTACTGACTACTGACTACTGACTACTGACTACTGACTACTGACTACTGACTACTGACTACTGACTACTGACTACTGACTACTGACTACTGACTACTGACTACTGACTACTGACTACTGACTACTGACCACTCTGCCCACTCTGCCCACTGACCACTGACCTCTGTCCAGTGACCGCTGACCGCTGACCTCTGACCTCTGACCTCTGATCACTGACCTCCGTCCAGTGACCACTGGCCGACCACTTACCACTGACCTCTGACCACTGACCTCTGACCACTGACCCATTGACCACTGACCTCTGACCTCTGACCTCTGATCTCTGACCTCTGACTTCTGACTTCTGACCAATGACCTCTGCCCACTGACCACTGACCTCTGACCTCTGACCTCTGACCACTGACCACTGACCACTGACCTCTGACCACTGACCACTGACCACTGACCTGACCAGTGGCGGCTCGTCATGAGGCAACTGAGGCCAGGCCTCGCCTAATAGTTAGGAAGAATGTGTTTTGAAATATGCATTGGTTGCCATAGGAAAAAAGATGTGCGAGTGATTCTCATTCTGCCCATCGCAGTACATTTTATTATGGCATATCACCGAAATTTTCCGGCCATTCCACCCGCCAGCCACCGGTCCGTACGTTTACCATACCATACTCGGTGAGTACATATGTTTTGGGGTTGAATTTTCCACCTTTATGTTTATTTTGGAGATAAAAAATCACTCCGCACCCCAGCTCCAAAGCAATCCTAGGACCCTGTATCGATCTGGCCACATTGTTGTTTGAAAACTATGATCTGTTATCCATATTATGATATTTTACTATCACACCGCAGTCGGCTAGCGTCGGCGGCTGGCAGGCCGTTGGCGGGCAGGCCGTTGGCAGGCAGGCCGTTGGCGACAGAGTAGAGCGGCAACTTTTGAATCTCCTGCAACCGTATGACGAAGTGTTTTCCATCGAACTGCGGTGTTCTGTATATATTAATCACTAAGGATACAACACATTCTTCAATATTACGTGAGATATAACTTCATTTTTGCGTTATAGTTCGTTCGGGTATGCAATGCTTAACCCTCGTCCTACGGGGGGGGGGGGGGGGGGCGCTGACAGCCCCCCTGAGGTTTTTCTTGAATAGCTTTTTACACGTGCGGCGCATCTTGCTGAAATTTTCGGTAGCGTAGTTTACAACAATTATACGTTGCTGAAAAATTTACTTGAAATTGGTTAAGTCGTTTGGGAGATATTCATGTTTTGATGACGTCATGTTGGTGGGAAAATATAAATATTTGAAAAATGGTAGGAAACAGTTTCAGAGGAAATTGCAAACGCAATTCACTGAAGATACAAAATGGCATTCTCTTTCAAATGGCAATCTCGGATTTTCACAATTTTGGGTTTTTGACTCCTAAAATAAAAATAAAATCCCCACAAAATCAAAATTTTAAAAGATGTTAGAAAAACCGGAATATATGTGAGAGAACTAAGTATGGACAATACCCATACCAAATTTCAAAGCAATATCTTCATTTTTGACTGAGTGAGACTCCCTTAGTGTAAGGAACTGATGATTTCATTTTTTTTTTTATAACTTTTTTTGACTTTTTTTTTGACAAGGTACGAACAAATAATTACCTTTTCTGTTTTTATGAGGCAAAATTGGTCCAGGAACATGCCTTTTTATTTACATTTATCAATTTCCAATTTTGAGGTTTTGTGAAGAGCAAAATCGCTGTTCTGGACGTGGTAAATCCGAGATCATTCACTTGAACTGGCAGGTCACCTGTTGACCTGAAACCTAAAAATCGCCTACTGTTAGATTCCTCTCATGACAGGCAACATGCTGGTACTCACCGCATTGCTCTAAGTTGCTTGGTTTGGAAGTTAACAGAGGGTGCCTGTCAGCCCCCCCCCCCCCGTAGGGCGAAGGTGAAAACAAGTTCCCGTAGGGCGAGGGTTAACCCGCGCCGTGCCGGTGCTCTCTGTGCCACGTTCGACGGGGGGGGGGGGGGGGGGGGGTGCGTTTCGACGCCCCCTCGAACTCGACTTCTATGGGACTTTGACAATAACCGAAAATGCCGTTCGAAAGCTCGTCAAAAATAATTTTGAAACTATTTCGGTCATATATTGAGATCATCAGAGGTCATCGAAGATCAGCATTTCCAGTTTTAGGACTTCATTTTTGCGCCATCGTGTTTGTCTCGTCAAGGCGCTTCAAATCATGTTCCTGTTGACCAGGTTAGGTCAACTTTACACACATGACGGTCCTAGAATTGCTTTAGAGTTCGGGTGCAGAGTGGAAAATCTGGCTAAAAATAAGCATAAAGAGTAGAAAACTCAACCCAAACACATATGTACTCAGCTTTATCAATACCCATTTACCCGCTCACCAGAATTAGTTATTACCTATGCCAATTCTGCCCGGTCTCCCTCCACAGGCTGTCCCTATCATTACATCCATAAATTAGTATCAGAGTTCCAAATATCCAATTCATTTTGCAATAAGGAGTGGAAAATTCACAGCAAAACTGAAAAGAAGAGTGGAAAAATATAATATATTAGGCGTTGTTTTCCACCCAAATTTCCCAATGCGAGGATACTGAAAAGTGACAAAGTCAAGGTCAAGTGGTGACCCAGGTAGGTCATGTTGCATATTGGGAGACGTGTCTCGACGAGACAAACACATTGGTGCCGGTTTCACTTCTCTATCGTCATGTCGATAGTTATTGACAAATGTGTTGATGACCTCGGCTGACTGTAGGGATCACTGAGTAACAATTGCATCTGGATCATCAACAATTACCTATGATAGCATGATCCAGAAGGAATTAGACTGATATCATGCGTATCCTCGGAATAGGAAGCATTTTAATATTTCCCCATTTACTTATAATGGGGAGGTCACGGAACTGACCCGACCTTAACCCTCGCCCGTTTGGGGGGGGGGGGGGGGGGCAACCCCTCGGTTTTTCGGGAATAAATCGCGTAGTTGTCAACCTATTGCGATGAAACTTTCAGTACCCTACTTTTGAACAATTTGACACATACTCTGAAAATGTGAACTTCTAACCCACATGACCCGTGACATATGACCTGCTTCTCAAGGTCATGTCAGGCGCAACTGGCGTCCCGTAGTATCGATGCTTGTAACTTGTGCAGTTTCCGAGAGTTTGTTGTTCAGGAGCATATTCACAGGCGTTACCAGGTGACATTTATGGTTTCCACCGAGATCGTGACCTCTGTTGACCTTTTCAGAGGTCAATTACCTCCGATTTGGCCTTTTCTGGCCTCTGGCAGTTTCTAGGGCATTTTGTGACGCTGATATCAAATTTTTACATCCATTTTGCGTTATATGTTCCACTGGGGTCATGCACTTTTACAGGTCAGCCGAGGTCACTGACCTCGGATGACCTAAGATGACCTTTTTGGATTTGGGTAGTTTATAGGACATTTTGGGACGCTGATTTCAAATTTGGCATCCATTTTTTCATATTTATATGCTCATTCACGATTCTAGCTGGATTAAATTCAATTTCTACACATTTACTATTTGGATGACATCCGGGTCATTAACATGACTTCAGAACTCACCTAATGACCCAGGACCTTAATATCGGGATCAGCGGCTTCCTATCGTCACAAGCAGCACGCTCGTTTTTTAATCGAAACTCTAGCTCAATTAGGGGCGAAACGCACCCGTACCCCCCCCCCCCCCCCCCGTTCCCGTTCACGTAGGTATCGGACTCTACCCGGGCGAGGGTTAAGTCACCGATATTAACAATCCGAGATAAACGAATTGTAGGTACCTATGACTATGAGTTCCTGTAAGTTTTTGAAATTAATCGGCCAAAAACTGTGGCTGTGGTAAGACGGCAAACTTTTTGGGATGTGGGGTCGCGTGACCTGGCCTGGTGACCTGACGTGCGAGCATGTCACGCAATGTGGGTAATTGATGCCCGAACAGCTGTGCCAAAAATGGCGGCTCCTGTGCGCTGCCGTTTTTCGCTATCCTTGAAAACCTGGGGGGGGGGGGGGGGGGGGGTCCCGGCACGGCGCGGGTTAAGCAAATGTCGCAGCTCTCTCGCCCGGCTGCATAGCCCTCGGCCCGGCTGTGGCCGCGGACAGTCCGGCCTCTAGAGGCTGACGCCTGCGTGATACGATCTGCTCGAATGGCTCAGATTCGAATGCTGCCGCGAGGCGTCAGCCCAGGCACTAGGTGGCGCCAGTCGTGACTTTTTGTTAAAAGCTGTCTGTTTACTTTGCACAGAGAACTGTGACTGTATATAGTAGAGCTCATTGCCATATATAGGTATAGACGAACTACTCCGCCCGGCAGCCGTTCCCGCTAGGCGACACTAGCGCCGCAGCGGAGAAGGGATTGAGTTAGCGCGTCAATGCTTTTGCTATGGCGGAAGGCCGATATTTGTCGGTCTGTAACTCAAACTGCATGAGGTAGGGCACTGGAAAAAGTTTGAGGACGTAGACATTCATAATGAATAACATGGAATAAAAATATTCAGCCTGAACGCTCGCGGTAATTATCGTCAAATATCGCCTCTCCGCCATAGCAAAAGCATTACCGCGCTAACTCATGCCTTCTCCGCTGCGGCGCTAGTGTCGCTTCAACCGGGAACGGCTGCCGGGCGGCGCAACAGCTGGAGTAGTTCGTCTATACTTATATAGGTCAATGGTAGAGCTATGCTTGAAAGCAGAGTTGAAAGCCGCCGGATTTATGGGGCACCAAAGGGTACTCCCAAATGTATGGTACTCCCAAATGCCTGAAATCGGCCGTAAATTGGCTTACGTTCTGACATGATTTGGGAAAAACCTAAGTAACTTGAACGGCTTATTTAATTTGTTTCAGAAACTTAGGAACGTCATGAAAAGTGAGGACAGTGAAACTTTGATCTTTTCTTAGTGAAGCCCAACCCCCTATGTATTTTTTTTTTGCATAGGTATTGAGCTACTCTCGTCTTGATCTATCTTTTACTAACCCAACATTTCCTCATTAGACAATTTGTCTATTTTATTTATTAAAACAATACAATCAGACCAAATAGTGGGGGCATGGCCCCGCCCCCCCCCCCCCGTTCCTACGCCTCTGATTTGTTTAAAGTTCTTTAACCCGCGCCGTGCCGGTGCTCGGCGTCACCTTCGCCGTGCCGGGGGGGGGGGGGGGGGGGGGCGGGGGCGTTTCGACGCTCCCTCTAACTCGGCTCCATGGGACGTAGACAAAAACAAAACAAAAACACCCTTCGAAAGCTCGTCAGAATGCATTTTGAAACTATTTCAGGCAATTTTTTTTAGGTCAATATTGAGACCACCAGAGTTCATCAAGGGTCAGGTTTTCAAGTTTTAGGACTTTGCTCCAGACATTCCCAGATAGCACAGAACCTATGATAGCTAGGAACAAACGGAAAAACGCAATGGAAAGCTCTTGAAAAATGCAATCTGCAAGGTGTCCTCAGATTTGAGCTCAGGTGAATAGTTTAGGCTCCAGAACTCATCAAATGTCAAGAAGGCTATTTGTTTAGCAAAACAGTTTTCACAAATGTTTTTTACCTAACAAAGATAGGGCAATAATTTTGACGCCATCGTGTTTGTCTCGGCACGGCGCTTCGTATCACATGCATGATGACCAGCCCAGGCTAGGTCAACTTAAAAATTTGACCTCGGGTCAAGGTCAAGTGGTGACCCAATTAGGTCATGTTGAACATTGGGACACGTGCCTCGACGAGACAAACACATTGGTGCCGGTTTCACTTATCTATCTTTATTTTATCGAGAGTTATTGGCAAACAAGTGTTTGTGACCTTGGGTGACCTCATCTGACCCTGTAGGGGTCACTGAAAAAATTGAACATGGAACTTCAAGAATGGCCCATGATAACATGATCCAGAAGGAATAGGGCTGATATGATTCGTATCCTCAGCATAGGAAGTATTTGATTATGTCCCTATTGACTTATAATGGGGAGGTCACGAAATTGACCCGACCTTAGGTCACCGATATAAAACAAAATCCGAGATATACGTATTGTAGGTACTATTGTTCTTATGAAATTCTGTAAGTACGACATCGATTGGCTAAAAACTGTGACTGTGGTGCGACCGGAAACATTTTTGGATGTGGGGTCACGTGACCTGGTCTGGTGACCTGACCTGAGATGACTCTAGGTATTTTTTAAACGTAATGTGCGCAATTGATGCCCTAACAGCTGTGCCAAAAATGGCGGCGCTGCGCCCCGCCGTTTTTCGCTGTTTTCGAAAAACCTTAGAGGGGCGTCTAAACGCCCCCTCTCCCGGCACGGCGCGGGTTAACTAAACTGGCAGCTGCTCCTACCCGTTGCAACTTCTGGACTTGGGCCTCAGGTACTTTGAGGACCACGAGCCGCCACTGCCTCCATCTGAGCCCAGTCTTGGCAGGACTATGTGGCAGATGCTCTCCTGTCTGACCTGACCTCTGACCTCTGACCTCTGACCTCTGACCTCTGACCTGACCACCAACCTTTGACCTGTTATCTCGCCTTGATAGGTGCTGTGGACACCTTCCTGACTGACTCTGACTGCTGACCACTGGCTGCGAGTCTATCACTGCTGACCCTCTGACTGCTGACCCTCTCACTGCTGACCCTCTGACTGCTGACCCTCTCACTGCTGACCCTCTGACTGCTGACCCTCTCACTGCTGACCCTCTCACTGCTGACCCTCTGACTGCTGACCCTCTGACTGCTGACCCTCTCACTGCTGACCCTCTGACTGCTGACCCTCTGACTGCTGACCCTCTGACTGCTGACCCTCTCACTGCTGACCCTCTCACTGCTGACCCTCTCACTGCTGACCCTCTCACTGCTGACCCTCTCACTGCTGACCCTCTGACTGCTGACCCTCGCACTGCTGACCCTCGCACTGCTGACCCTCTGACTGCTGACCCTCGCACTGCTGACCCTCTCACTGCTGACCCTCTCACTGCTGACCCTCTCACTGCTGACCCTCTCACTGCTGACCCTCTCACTGCTGACCCTCTCACTGCTGACCCTCTGACTGCTGACCCTCTGACTGCTGACCCTCTGACTGCTGACCCTCTCACTGCTGACCCTCTCACTGCTGACCCTCGCACTGCTGACCCTCGCACTGCTGACCCTCTGACTGCTGACCCTCTCACTGCTGACCCTCTCACTGCTGACCCTCTCACTGCTGACCCTCTGACTGCTGACCCTCTGACTGCTGACCCTCTCACTGCTGACCCTCTCACTGCTGACCCTCGCACTGCTGACCCTCGCACTGCTGACCCTCGCACTGCTGACCCTCGCACTGCTGACCCTCGCACTGCTGACCCTCGCACTGCTGACTCTCACTGCTGACTCTCACTGCTGACCCTCTGACTGCTGACCCTCTGACTGCTGACCCTCGCACTGCTGACCCTCGCACTGCTGACCCTCGCACTGCTGACCCTCGCACTGCTGACCCTCTGACTGCTGACCCTCTGACTGCTGACCCTCTGACTGCTGACCCTCTGACTGCTGACCCTCTGACTGCTGACCCTCTGACTGCTGACCCTCTGACTGCTGACCCTCTGACTGCTGACCCTCTGACTGCTGACCCTCTGACTGCTGACCCTCTGACTGCTGACCCTCTGACTGCTGACCCTCTGACTGCTGACCCTCTGACTGCTGACCCTCTGACTGCTGACCCTCTGACTGCTGACCCTCTGACTGCTGACCCTCTGACTGCTGACCCTCTCACTGCTGACCCTCGCACTGCTGACCCTCGCACTGCTGACCCTCGCACTGCTGACCCTCGCACTGCTGACTCTCACTGCTGACTCGCACTGCTGACCCTCTGACTGCTGACCCTCTGACTGCTGACCCTCGCACTGCTGACCCTCGCACTGCTGACCCTCGCACTGCTGACCCTCTGACTGCTGACCCTCGCACTGCTGACCCTCGCACTGCTGACCCTCGCACTGCTGACCCTCGCACTGCTGACCCTCGCACTGCTGACCCTCTGACTGCTGACCCTCTGGCTGCTGACCTCTGACCGCGAGTCTCTGGCCCTGCCAGGTGCAGCGGCCGCCGCCGGACCGGCGCGCGCCGGCCAGTCCGGAGCAGGTGCCGGTGCTGCAGCTGCGGCGGTTCGCGCCCACACCCAAGGTGTCGTTCGGCACGGTGAAGGTGGGCAGCACGCGTACCGTGGGCCTGATCGTCCAGAACCCCAGCGACCAAGAGGTGGAGGTAAGGCGATGGCCACGGCTGGCTGAGATGGCGGGTACCGAGATTACAGACACTCGGTAAGGCGCCTGACATTGGCTACTCGGAGTATATATATATATGTGTGATCTTAAGCCTGGATCCAGAGAGATAGCCTGGGTGTCGTATGTCCATAGTCGGCGCGCTCGTTAAACCCCGTCATGGACCATGGTCATTAGCAAGAAGCCAGTAGGCAGCTGTTTATGGAAGATCAACCAGTTTTGTTGTCAAGTTCCCTATTCAGAAACGCAGTGTATGTGACTCACGATGCATCGTTTACAGTGAAAGTTTTCCACAAGCTCTGTTGTGTAGCTTCTCTTCACCAGCCCGCGCATGGGCTGTTATCTCGTTACCACGTAACTCGGTCACCGGCCGTCCCAACCCGTCTGACCTGACCTGACCTGACCTGACCTGACCTGACCTGACCTGACCTGACCGCTGACCTGATCCTGCCACTGCCACGGCGGCAGCCGACCTGACCCCGTCTGACCGCCCCGGTGTCGCTGACCTGACCCTGCCGTCTGGCCTGGACCTGACCCCGCGGCAGCTGGTGGCGGAGAAGGTGCCGGACAGCTTCTCGGTGGAGCCGCCGGCGCTGCTGCTGCCGCCGCTGATGGACGTGGTGCTGGCCGTGCACTGGACGCCCGAGCAGGAGGGTAACGTGCGCGGGGTGCTCGGCCTGCGGACCTCGACCGGTGTCAAGAGCCAGGCCGTCCTGCTGGGTACCGGACGACCACTGCAGGCCAAAAAGGTGAGCGATACGATCTGTTGAACGGAAACCGACCTGAGTAGCAACGGCGGCGCCACGGTTTCAAAATAAGCAGGAACAAATCCGAGCACGAGTGTACTTTAACATTGGACCATATCGGGAAGGGCTGAAAATAACTAGGGACAATGTCCATAGTGTCCCCAGTGGTGGCGACGCCCATGTTGAGTAGTATGTGCGCTCTGAGACTCCCAATAACACACAAATAAGCAAATAAGTGAGCTGCAAACCTGGCGGTGGCTGGCGGGGTCTGACGGTCGGTCGCATCGAAGTAACATTACCACCGTTGAACTTACCGTTGACTAAGCGCCTCACTGAATATCCACGGTATATCTGTTCAGATCGGCCCGCTTGTGCGGAGTGCAGATGCCCTCCGGTACCGATACCTACCGAGGCGCCCTCCGGTACCGATACCTACCGAGGCGCTGACGGTTGGTCTCCGTCTCGATCCTTTCCAGAGGAAGAGTGTCGCCGGAGTAGTCAGCTCGCGGTTCCGCAAGCCGCAACCGCTCCGGTCCCTGAACGCCTCGTCTTCGGCCCGCTCGACAGCGGCGGCCAAGCCGACCAAGCCGCGCGCCGCTCCGCGTCCCGAGCGGGAGAACCGCGCGCCACGCGTGGCGGCCGCGCTGGCCGAGGCGGGCCGCCAGCTGGCGCAGCCGGTGGCCGGACTCCTGCGCCCGCCGGCGAGCGCCGGGCCGCTCAACTCGACCCACCGTCTGGAGACGTCCGCCGACTGCTCCACACTGCTGGGCGTGCTGCGGACGCCGCCCGACTTCTCAGTCAGCCTGATCCGCAGCGAGGATGCGCCCGGTACGCCGGCACGTCGCCGGGAAGGCCGCGCGGCGCGGCCCGTCGCCCCCGCTGCCGCCACGCCGCGCCGGCAGACGTTCGAGGCACCGCTGGCGCCGCCGCCGGGGACCGGGATGGGCTGCACGTTTCGACTGGATCCGCCATCACTGGCAGCCGCCGAGCTGCCGCCGTGCGACGTGCCGGAGTCGCCGCTGCGTCGACAGACGTTCGTACGCACCGACGGGCCGACGCTGGGCGCGGCGCCGGCTGTGCATGTCTCTGGGCTGGGCCCGCTGCAGGAGGGAGAGGCGGACGGCCCGGCTTGGGACCAGAATAACGTATTTGAGACGCCGCAGCTGTTCAGGCGGATGCAGCCAGCGGCCGGGCGGAGGGCGGCGGCTGCGCGGGTCATTCCGGCGGATGAAGTGTCTCCCGAGGATTGGATGCGGACACCGGCACTGTTTGGGAAGACGGTTACCCGGGAGTCGCGCGTTGGGGCGCACGAGGAGCGCTCTGAACGCCGCGAGGAGCGCTCTGAACGACACGAGGAGCGTTCTGAACGCCACGAGGAGCGCTCTGAACGCCGCGAGGTGCGTTCTGAACGTGGCGAGGAGCGGTCTGAGCGAGACGAGGTGCGTTCTGAACGTGGCGAGGAGCGGTCTGAGCGACACAAGCGTGTGGAGCGCTCTGAACGACACGAGCGCCGCTACGAAGCCGCTGCGGCGACGGAGCAAGTGGAGCGATCCAAGCGAAGCGGTCGATTGGATCGTCGCAGCGCGGGACAGACGGAGGCTTCTCAGTCTTCGCGGAGTGAGGCGAGACAGGCGTGGGACTCCACCCCCGCTCCGGGCTCGTCCGAAGGCTGGATGAAGACGCCGTCTCTCTTTGGGAAGACGACCGCGCGAACGGATACGCGGGAGGAACACTCCCAGCTTCGCGAAGAGGAGCATGACGTTGGTGTGGTGGCTGGCAGAGAGCCTCGCCAAGGACGCTTCCAAAATCGCGGAGTAGTGCGGTTTGAGGTGCATGATGAAGATCGCTTCGGAATGCATGATGAGGAGCGCCTCGAAGTTCGCGGGGAGCGTCTCGATGTGTGTCAGGAAGAACGTTTCGTAGTTCGCGAAGAAGAGCGTTTCGAAGTTCGCGAGGAGGAGCGTTTCGAAGTTCGCGAGGAAGAACGTCTCGAAGTTCACGAGGAGGAACGTCTCGAAGTTCACGAGGAGGAACGTCTCGAAGTTCACGAGGAGGAACGTCTCGAAGTTCGCGAGGAGCGATACGAGACGGTGAAGTATATCGAGGAGTGTCAGGAGTACGTGGCGATACAGACTGAGGACGTTGTTGACCAGAATGTCATCGAGGCGCCTCAGCTGTTCGGCGAGGCGCGCCCCCGCAGCCACCGGGAGCGCGAAGACAGCCCGATGGCTGCCCCCGCCATGGGGCTGCTACGTGTCCCCAGGACAGTCCGAGATGGCTCCCAGCAGCCGGAAGAGCCCAAGAGTGCCACGGCCACATCCCTGTGGGACGGACTTATGCTGATGCCGACTCCGCAGCTGTTCGCCCGCACGACCCATGTTGGCTCGGCGGCCGAATCGCAAGCCACCTCCCGGCGTGCCACCCGATCTCAAACGCTGGCGACCTCCAGGTCCAGCACCAGCAGTCGCGATAACGGCGCCTCGGACACGACGGGCGCGGCACGCCTCGGGCGCCACACCACCGACGAGCGCGCCACCTGTGTGCGCGAGGAGGTGGTCGAAGAGGAGACCTTGATTCGTCACGTGTTCACGCGCGAGATGGACTCGGTCGCGCCGGCCTGCGAGTCGCCCCGCCTGCTGCGTAGTCGTCGCAACTCGCGCACCGAGGAGACACGCTGCTACGGTTCGCCAGTGCGCGGTCTGCCCGACCTGACGGCCGTGCTCGGCTCGCCGGGCCTGCCGCCGCTTACGCCGACCGGCGGTCAGCGCTGCTCGACCCTGGTGAAGCGGGTGTCGTCGCCACCCGCCTCGCCGTCGGCTGGCACAGCGCGTTCATCCGCGGCAAAGGAGCTGTTCGCCGCAGACGCATCGACAGGTGGGTCTGTAGCCGTCGCTGCTGCCCCCGCCGATGCCGCCGCCGATGCGTCCTCCGATGTATCTGGTAACCTGTCGTCGGAGACTTACGTGAAGTCCCCGGCGCCGGCCGGCCTGGCGGTGCCCTGCGTGCCTTCCCCGCCGCCTCCGTGCACAACGTGGTCGGCCGTTGGCGGCGGCGGCCTCAGTCTGATCAGAGAGGAGAGCGAGAATGTGACGGCCACGTCCGGGCGCAACTTGACCTACTCCCTGGAGGAGACGCGGGAGGAGGAAGGACCCGAGGCGGTCGGGAGCACGGAGACCGGCCAGACCAGCGGTTCTGACCGCTCCTGGGCCACCGTGGACGGCTGCTCGACGGCGGCCGCTCCTGTGTTGGAGGCTGCGTTGCAGGCCGCGCAGCAGGGACAGGAATCCCAGGAGCGGCTACAGCAGGAGCGGCTGCAGCAGGAGCGGCAGGAGCAACAGGAGCAACAGGCGATGACGAAATCGCACGTACAACGGCCGACTGGCCTGCTCTTCTTCTCACTATCTCCGGAGTCCGCTGACGTCCCGCCGCCGGCCCGGCCGGGGGCGGTGGCGGCGGCGGCGCGACGCTCGCTGGGCGCGCTGTCTCGCCGCGAGGCAGCTGCCGGGCGCTGCCAGCGGGCGTCTCCGACGCGCGGTGGCGGCAGACGCGCCGCCAAGACGACCAGCAAGAATGTGACGCGCGCCCGCCGACCCTCGCTGACTGTCACTCCCGGCAAGGCGAGGGTCGTCCGAACGCGGTCGTCGCCCACCGGCGCCTCTGGTGAGTGTTGACAGACTACGGGAGGGCTGAATCGGCATGAGAGTGGACCGACCAAGGCAGGGATGAAGACAGACTTATATTCCGTGAGAATATGGTGCTGGATAGGGCTAGGGTTTCGTTTAAGGTCAACAAATGCTATTACAGTCAGTTGAGTAACAGTGACTTTGTGAATGGTTAATGCAACTTGTTAAGCTGGGCGCAAATTGACCCGAGGAGTCGGCGCGCCCTTAAATCACAATGAACAAACAAATGAAAATGTTGAGCCTTTACTAACTCTGCGATGCACGTTAAAGCGAAGTAACTCGGATCTGTCACACTTGCGTGTGTGTGTGTGCTTGTGTGAGTGTTTCCTCGTCTTCGTCACGGCCCGTCCGTCTGAGTGTCTCCCCCTTCGTGTCCCCCAGTTTCGGGCGTGTCCACCCGTGCCGCGGTGCCCAGTCGCCGCTCGGCGCCGGCCCCGGTCCGCCAGAAGCGGCTGGTGCTCAGCCGGCCTGCCAAGCCGGTCTCCACGCAGCCGAATCCGTTCGCAGCCAGGTAAGGGGGCGCTGAGGAGGGCAGAAGCGGCTGGTGCTCAGTCGGTCTGCCAAGCCCATCTCCACGCAGCCGAATCCGTTCGCAGCCAGGCAAGGGGGCGCCGAGGAGGGCAGGGGCGGGTGGTGCCGGTGGGAGGAAAGTACAGTGTACCGCGGGTGGAAGGACACAAGGCGACAGCCGCTGGTGGGGTATGCGATACGGGACTGGTAGGATGAAGTATGGATGAGTGTTTTGAACTTGTGAGAATGAGACCAGCCGTTTGTCTTACCAAGTGGCTTCTCGGAGCAACTCGCGTCTGCCTTCTGTCTTTTGAGTGCGGACTAACAACGGCACAAGGAGCGGAAACGTGACTTCACACACTACTGAATGTTAGCCGTGTTGCTCAGTTACTGTTTCCGTTGTGTCCATAATCCACCTAACTGGCGCTTTGGGTGAGTTGCGTGCTGTACCGACGTCTTCATATCCCTCCTGCGCAGTAACATGTTCTACGACAAGGACTGGGTGGAGAAGCAGGAGCGGGGCTTCACCGCCTGGCTCAACTTCATCCTGACCCCGATCGAGTTCAGTTCGGACGTCGTGGAGCGGAAAGGTGAGGAGCGGCAGCCGGCAGCAGTCTGTTGGCTGTCTGAGGAGAGGTCGGTGCCGCTACGCAGGCGTAGGGGTTAGGGGTGTCACGGGTGACATTTGATGGAAGCAGTCAGCTTCGCCACTTTCCGTTCATCTCAGAACTAGTGCAGCCATCGTGAAAAGAAAGTTGATGTGTCAAAGGTGATTTGCTGGCGCCCGGGGTACCTACGTAAGAAGTCTGGTTGTATGCTGGACGAGTCAACTGGTTTGTTGTATTGGAAGTCGGCATACTTTGTATTACGTGTGAACAGTCCCAGTGGCTCTATCGTTTTCGCTTTGCCGTTCCATGGTTTTTATGCCGTCGTTCCCGTCTAAGCCACGGCATCAGGCCTCCATCTCACTCCCACCTGCCCCTGACTCTGGACTCTGGACTCTGGACTCTGGACTCTGGACTCTGGACTCTGGACTCTGGACTCTGGACTCTGACTCTGACCCTCACCGCCCTCCCCTCAGTGGACGCGGCTAAAATCCTGCTGGAGGTCCGCCGCAGCCGCGTGCCGCCGGCGCCCAGCCGCGAGACTCTGTCCCTCCGCGAGTACACTGCTCAGCGCCGGCTGAACCGGCTGCGACTGGACGCGTGTCGACTGTACGAGCGGCCCGAGATGACCCGCGTCATCCGAAACCTGGAGGTCGAGGTGGAGCGTGGCGGTCTGCGCGTGCGCCGTGACCGCGCCCTGCACGCCGACATGGGTCTGAAGCAGCTGGTGATGCAGTGGCTGCTGAGCTATCACCCGCTCTGGCTGCGGCTCGGGCTGGAGACCATATATGGCGAGATCATACACTTGGAGGGCGCTGATGATCTGGCCACGCTGGCCCGCTTCATCAACACCAGGTACGTCGGCATGTTGCCGAGAGATTCACGCGAGCATGTCTGCGGGGAAATTGTCTACGTGCAGAGTATATCGTGAATGACCAATCAGCCCCTTCGTTGCGTATTTGTATGCGCGAGTCGGCTATATCCGCTGTCCCGCAATGGACGGAGATGTGCAATGTGCATCCTCTTCGACGACCGGGAAACTGAGACACCCCATGTTGCAGACGGTGACTGAGCGCAACATACCCGAGTCGGAGAGGCCGCCGCGATGACGTCACTGAGCGTCTGTTTTGCGTCCGTCAGGCTGCTGTGGAGTCCGGACCTGGCCGCCCGCCACCGTCACCCGTCCGTACCGCACCTGTACGGGCCGCAGTTCGAGCCCGAACTGAAGCAGTTCACGCTGAAGAAGTTCCTGCTGCTGCTGCTACTGCTGGACACGGCCAAACGGCACAGACTCATCAAACACGACCCATGTCTCTTCAACAAACACGCCAGCATCAAGGTAGGACTGATCAAACACGCCCATGTCTCTTCAACAAACACGCCGGCATCAAGGTAGGTCTGATCAAACACGACCCATGTCTCTTCAACAAACACGCCGGCATCAAGGTAGGACTGATCAAACACGACCCATGTCTCTTCAACAAACACGCCAGCATCAAGGTAGGACTGATCAAACACGACCCATGTCTCTTCAACAAACACGCCGGCATCAAGGTAGGTCTGATCAAACACGACCCATGTCTCTTCAACAAACACGCCGGCATCAAGGTAGGTCTGATCAAACACGACCCATGTCTCTTCAACAAACACGCCGGCATCAAGGTAGGACTGATCAAACACAACCCATGTCTCTTCAACAAACACGCCGGCATCAAGGTAGGTCTGATCAAACACGACCCATGTCTCTTCAACAAACACGCCGGCATCAAGGTAGGACTGATCAAACACGACCCATGTCTCTTCAACAAACACGCCAGCATCAAGGTAGGACTGATCAAACACGACCCATGTCTCTTCAACAAACACGCCAGCATCAAGGTAGGACTGATCAAACACGACCCATGTCTCTTCAACAAACACGCCGGCATCAAGGTAGGACTGATCAAACACGACCCATGTCTCTTCAACAAACACGCCAGCATCAAGGTAGGACTGATCAAACACGACCCATGTCTCTTCAACAAACACGCCGGCATCAAGGTAGGTCTGATCAAACACGACCCATGTCTCTTCAACAAACACGCCGGCATCAAGGTAGGCATCAACAGCCAAACGGCACAGACTGATCAAACACGACCCATGTCTCTTCAACAAACACGCCAGCATCAAGGTAGGCCTCAACAAACACGCCAGCATCAAGATAGGCCTCGACAAACACGCCAGCATCAAGTAGGCCTCAACAAACACGCCAGCATCAAAGTAGGCCTCAACAAAAACGCCAGCATCAAGCTAGGCCTCAACAAACACGCCAGCATCAAGGTAGGTCTCAACAAACACTCCAGCATCAAAGTAGGCCTCAGCAAACACGCCATCATCAAGGTAGGCATCAACAAACACGCCAGCATCAAAGTAGGCCTCAACAAACACGCCAGCATCAAGCTAGGCCAACTACAAGCACTCTAACATCAAGGTCCGCCCACGTAGCTCAGTTGGTAGCTGAGCGTCTGGCTGGAAATTGGCCCACCATGGCAAGGTGGGTTTGAGTCGTTTTGGCGCTCGATATTTGCTTCTGACCGGGATGACCTGCTCGGTGGCAGCGGCCGTAAACAGGTCAGATGAAATCAGGAGCTGGGCGGACCGTGTTGGAACTTCGAGCACGTTAAACATTGGCCACTAAATTCTGCCGTTGAACTGGCACTACGTCATTGGCTGGTAGGGTCAGGGCCCACGCGACAAGCTCTGCTTAGCATAGGACTCTGATCCCAGAAATCCATCCATTCAACTATTCAGACTAAATTTTACAAAGTACAAGCGTTCTACCGCAACGCACACGACATAGGAATTGTTTCTGCTGGGTGGCTGGCAAATACTAAAATAGTGTCTGTGAGAAGTGCGAATAAGACGAAGTTCTCGGCGATGGAGGCGGTATACCACTACCCACCACAGCTGCTGACGCTGCTGACGGACTGCCTAGCCCTATCGGCCTGCCTTGCCCCGTCTTGTGGGGCCATACACCTTTAGCAGTTGCGGCGCCAGTAAACCAAGAATCACCACCACTGCCAGTCTTCCTGTATTGCGGCGCCCGTAAGCCAGAAATCATCACTTGCCCGTCTTCCCGCAGGCGAGTCGCGACCTGCTGGTGGCGTTCTCGCGGGAGATGCTGTCCGGCGAGGGAGACATCACCAAGCACCTGTCGTTCCACGGCTACCGGCTCTCCCACCGGCAGACACTGCTGGACGAGTTCAACTACGCCGTCACCAACATCGCCACCGACCTGCGCTGCGGCGTCCGACTCACGTGAGTTACGCCCCGCTCCCCTCCCCTCCCCTCCCCTCCCCTCCCCTCCCCTCCCCTCCCCTCCCCTCCCCTCCCCTCCCCTCCCCTCCCCTCCCCTCCCCTCCCCTCCCCTCCCCTCCCCTCCCCTCCCCTCCCCTCCCCTCCCCTCCCCTCCCCTCCCCTCCGCTCCCCCCTCTCCCTCCCCCTCCCCCTCTTCCTCCCCCTCCCGTTCCTCTTCCGTTCCTCCCCCTCCCCCTCCCGTTCCTCTCCCGTTCCTCTCCCGTTCCTCTCCCGTTCCTCTCCCGGTCCTCTCCCGTTCCTCTCCCGTTCCTCTCCCGTTCCTCTCCCGTTCCTCTCCCGTTCCTCTCCGTTCCTCTCAGTTCCCTCCCCTCCCCCTCCCTCCGCTCTTCCCGCTCCCCTCCCTACCCGGCTACGCCTCCGAACGATGCGAGGTGGTTGTGTGGCGTCCGGCTCACTACTTCAGTAACGCGCTCCTACCTCCCTCCTTCGAGAGATGCGGAGTGTTCTGTGTCCGTCCTGTCTGTGTCTGTATGAGCATGCGTGCGCGTCCAAACTATCGGTGTCATCTACTTCGTCTACTACTCTATCGTATCTGCAAGCGCCTCCCCAAAAACATCACCTCTCTCCATATCTCGTATCAGATCGATGGGAGTCATATAATAATAGCGTAGTACGTAAAGACATAATGTGGAGTTATAGTTTTAACTAATGATTAATCGAGACTTTCTGCACAAGAGTTGAGTCGTTCGAACCCGGAGATTTCGATATGTATTTTACATATCTTCGTCAGCGATCGTTCGTAAGAATTACGTTAAATGATCAATAATAAATAATTAAATTACGGTAAATTTAACGTAATTCTTGCTAACGATCACTGACGAAGATATGCAAAATACATATCGAAAGCTCCGAGTCCGAACGACTTAACTCTTGTGGAGAAAGTCCAGATTAATGATTAACTAATAGCGTAGCAGTTGCGGGGCCCTAAAGCCCTTATAATAATAATAATAACAATAATAATAATAATCACATCTCTCGTATCTGACCCTGTCATCCCTGTCATCCCTGTCATCCCTGTCATCCCTGTCATCCCTGTCATCCCTGTCATCCCTGTCATCCCTGTCATCCCTGTCATCCCTGTCATCCCTGTCATCCCTGTCATCCCTGTCATCCCTGGCATCCCTGTCCCTCTCCCGTCCGACAGCCGTGTGGTGGAGCTGCTCCAGCAGCAGTTCAGTCTGTCCGGCCAGCTGTATCATAATTCATCTGGTATCAGCTACTGACACCTGTCATCCCTGTCCCTCTCCCGTCCGACAGCCGTGTGGTGGAGCTGCTCCAGCAGCAGTTCAGTCTGTCCGGCCAGCTGTATCATAATTCATCTGGTATCAGCTACTGACACCTGTCATCCCTGTCCCTCTCCCGTCCGACAGCCGTGTGGTGGAGCTGCTCCAGCAGCAGTTCAGTCTAACGGGCCAGCTGCGCGTGCCAGCCGTGGATCGCCAGCAGAAGATCCACAACTCGCGCATCGCGGTCGGCGCCGCCCAGTTAGACCTGGAGCCGGACGTCTGGGCCAGGGCGCTCGTGGACGGTCACCGCGAGAAGACGCTGCATCTGCTCTGGCTGCTCGTCTTCAAACACCAGGTCAGCATAGCTGATGTGGCACGGGGTGGCACCAGGTCAGCAGAGATGTGGCACGGGGTGGCACCAGGTCAGCATAGATGTAACACGCGGGTGACTCCAGGTCAGAATAGATGTGACACGGGGGTGACACCAGGTCAGCGGAGATGTGACGCGGGGTGACACCAGGTCAGCGGAGATGTGACACGGGGTGACACCAGGTCAGCGGAGATGTGGCACGGGGGTGACACCAGGTCAGCAGAGATGTGACACGGGGTGACACCAGGTCAGCAGAGATGTGACACGCGGGTGACACCAGGTCAGCGTAGATGTGACGCGGGGGTGACACCAGGTCAGCGGATATGTGACACGGTGGCACCAGGTCAGCAGAGATGCGACACGGGGGTGACACCAGGTCAGCAGAGATGTGGCACGGGGGTGACACCAGGTCAGCAGAGATGTGGCACGGGGGTGACACCAGGTCAGCAGAGATGTGGCACGGGGGTGACACCAGGTCAGCAGAGATGTGACACGCGGGTGACTCCAGGTCAGCAGAGATGTGACACGGGGGTGACACCAGGTCAGCAGAGATGTGACACGGGGTGACACCAGGTCAGCGGAGATGTGACACGGGGGTGACACCAGGTCAGCGGAGATGTGACACGGGGGTGACACCAGGTCAGCAGAGATGTGACACGGGGGTGACACCAGGTCAGCAGAGATGTGACACGGGGACGGTGACACTCGGGCCGGAGCCGGAGGGTGACACGGACAAACCCGGACACACACGGCGACACACCGAGGCAACACGCGGCCTGCGAGAAAGCTAGTGATCCCTTGGAGGAGAGGGCATATTCTCAGCCGCCGTAGCCGTGCGACAATATGTTGAGTTCGCGTACTGAGAATGGCGGGAATACCAGGCCACAGATGCACAACATGTGACGATATTACCCTGCTATTTTGCATCTGACGATCCAGTAGAAGTTCTTCGGGCGCAATGCATGAATTTGGTGAGAACTTGTCGATGCTGAGTCAATCCGAGTCCAGTGTGACATGGTGTTTCTGTGCGCCCGTGTGTCGGTCAGATTGACTGTGTCTGGGTATGTGACTGTGTATGTCTGTGTCGGTCAGATTGACTGTGTCTGGGTATGTGACTGTATGTCTGTCGGTCAGATTGACTGTGTCTGGGTATGTGACTGTGTATGTCTGTGTCGGTCAGATTGACTGTGTCTGGGTATGTGACTGTGTATGTCTGTGTCGGTCAGATTGACTGTGTCTGGGTATGTGACTGTATGTCTGTCGGTCAGATTGACTGTGTCTGGGTATGTGACTGTGTCTGGGTATGTGTCTGTGTCTGGGTATGTGACTTTGTCTGGGTATGTGACTGTGTCTGGGTATGTGACTGTGTATGTCTGTGTCGGTCAGATTGACTGTCTGGGTATGTGACTGTGTCTGGGTATGTGACTGTGTCTGGGTATGTGACTGTGTATGTCTGTCGGTCAGATTGACTGTGTCTGGGTATGTGACTGTGTATGTCTGTGTCGGTCAGATTGACTGTGGCTGGGTATGTGACTGTATGTCTGTGTTGGTCAGATTGACTGTGTCTGGGTATGTGACTGTATGTCTGTCGGTCAGATTGACTGTGTCTGGGTATGTGACTGTGTATGTCTGTGTCGGTCAGATTGACTGTGTCTGTGTATGTGACTGTGACTGTGTCTGGGTATGTGACTGTATGTCTTTGTCTGTCAGATTGACTCTGGGTATGTGACTGTGTATGTCTGTGTCGGTCAGATTGACTGTCTGGGTATGTGACTGTGTGTCTGTGTCGGTCAGATTGACTGTGTCTGGGTATGTGACTATGTCTTTGTCTGTCAGATTGACTGTGTCTGGGCATGTGACTGTGTCTGGGTATGTGACTGTGTCTGAGTATGTGACTGTGTCTGGGTATGTGACTGTGTCTGGGTATGTGACTGTGTCTGGGTATGTGACTGTGTCTGGGTATGTGACTGTGTCTGGGTATGTGACTGTGTCTGGGTATGTGACTGTGTCTGGGTATGTGACTGTGTCTGGGTATGTGACTGTATGTCTGTGTCGGTCAGATTGACTGTGTCTGGGTATGTGACTGTGTATGTCTGTGTCGGTCAGATTGACTGTGGCTGGGTATGTGACTGTGTATGTCTGTGTCGGTCAGATTGACTGTGTGGGTATGTGACTGGGTATGTCTGTCGGTCAGATTGACTGTGTCTGGGTATGTGACTGTGTATGTCTGTGTCGGTCAGATTGACTGTGTCTGGGTATGTGACTGTGTATGTCTTTGTCTGTCAGATTGACTCTGGGTATGTGACTGTGTATGTCTGTGTCGGTCAGATTGACTGTCTGGTTATGCGACTGTGTGTCTGTGTCGGTCAGATTGACTGTGTCTGGGTATGTGACTATGTCTTTGTCTGTCAGATTGACTGTGTCTGGGTATGTGACTGTGTCTGGGTATGTGACTGTGTCTGGGTATGTGACTGTGTCTGGGTATGTGTCTGGGTATGTGTCTGGGTATGTGACTGTGTCTGGGTATGTGACTGTGTATGTCTGTGTCGGTCAGATTGACTGTGTCTGGGTATGTGACTGTGTCTGGGTATGTGACTGTGTCTGGGTATGTGACTGTGTTGTCTGGGTATGTGACTGTCTGGGTATGTGACTGTGTATGTCTGTGTCGGTCAGATTGACTGTGTCTGGGTATGTGACTGTGTATGTCTGTGTCGGTCAGATTGACTGTGTCTGGGTATGTGACTGTGTATGTCTTTGTCTGTCAGATTGACTGTGTCTGGGTATGTGACTGTATGTATTTGTCTGTCAGATTGACTGTCTGGGTATGTGACTGTGTCTGGGTATGTGACTGTGTATGTCTTTGTCGGTCAGATTGACTGTATTTGGGTATGTGACTGTGTCTGGGTATGTGACTGTGTATGTCTGTTGGTCAGATTGACTGTGTCTGGGTATGTGACTGTGTCTGGGTATGTGACTGTATTTGGGTATGTGACTGTGTATGTCTTTGTTGGTCAGATTGACTGTATTTGGGTATGTGACTGTGTATGTCTGTGTCGGTCAGATTGACTGTGTCTGGGTATGTGACTGTGTATGTCTGTGTCGGTCAGATTGATGTCTGGGTATGTGACTGTGTATGTCTGTCGGTCAGATTGACTGTCTGGGTATGTGACTGTGTCTGGGTATGTGACTGTGTCTGGGTATGTGACTGTGTCTGGGTATGTGACTGTGTCTGGGTAAGTGACTGTGTCTGGGTATGTGACTCAGAATCAGAATCAGATATATTCTGAACATATCCAGAAAACTGGCTATTCTATGTTCAGTCACAGAATACATGATATACAACACTATACAGTATACACTTATCATGAAACCACACACGTTTTCTCATATTGTGACACCCTAACAACAGTCATTGCCATCTGTAGACCATATTACTATCACGCCCTAGTTATCAGACTTGTGGTGGTAGGGCGGGGTGTACTGTTTGTTCCAGTTCTGTAGGGCCCTATAACCGAAAGACCGGCGCTGCAGTTTGGTTCTTATCAGCGGTAGCTGTAAGAGCGGTGCCGCTGCTGAGCGTGTTACGCAGTCTGTCACCTGACATCGGTAGGTGAGTAGGTTAGCTAAGGCAGGCCTGGTATTCCCTGCTCATAAGTCTGTTCAGTAGCGTGACATCGCAGGTCTGGATCATACTTTCAACAGACGGCCAGCCCAGCTCGGTCAGCGCTGCGGTGACGTGGTCGTACTTCTTCAGGTTCGTAACAATACGCACCGCGAAATGTACGACCTTTTGAAGCCGATCTCGCTGTTTGGCACACGCACCTCCCCAGACGCAAGCACAATACCTCATCAATGGGAAGACCAGCGTCACAATAAGAAAAGCCCTGAGGTCACGAGGTAATTTGGAGCGTATCTTGGCCATGCCAACCAGAACATTGTTACAACGCTGTACAACCATGGATATATGGTGCTCCCATGTCAGTACAGGGTCTAGTACGACGCCAAGTACTTTAATCTTAGTAGCACCGTCCAAGACATGGTCGCTGAAACGGATGGTAAAATCTTGGGTCTTCCTTCTTCGCGTTTTGAACAGAAGGAACTCCGTTTTTGAGGGATTGATTTTCAAACTATTCTGCGTGAACCAGGTGAGAGCAGTATCCAATGTGCTTTCAATCCTGGCCTTAAGAGCGTCAACGTTCTTGGGTTCGTCTGAATCAATAAACTGGGCATCGTCAGCGTACAAAACTACCTTACCACCAGTGATGTGTGATGTAAAGTCGTTTGTGAACATAACGAAAAGCACTGGTCCCAGCACCGAACCCTGAACAACACCGTGTGCCACAGGCATCGGTACAGATGAACAGCCCCGAACAGTCTGGGAGCGACCCGATAACCAGTCCTCGAACCAGTGCCTATCAATACCATACCATCCTAGTTTTTCTAAGAGCATGTCATGTCGTACGCTAGCAGACTGTGTCTGGGTATGTGACTGTGTCTGGGTATGTGACTTTGTCTGGGTATGTGACTGTATTTGGGTATGTGACTGTATGTCTTTGTCGGTCATATTGACTGTATTTGGGTATGTGACTGTGTCTGGGTATGTGACTGTGTCTGGGTATGTGACTGTGTCTGGGTATGTGTCTGTGTCTGGGTATGTGCCTGTGTCTGGGTATGTGACTGTGTCTGGGTATGTGACTGTGTTTGTCTGTCGGTCAGATTGACTGTGTCTGGGTATGTGACTGTGTATGTCTGTCGGTCAGATTGACTGTGTCTGGGTATGTGACTGTGTCTGGGTATGTGACTGTGTATGTCTGTGTCGGTCAGATTGACTGTGTCTGGGTATGTGACTGTGTCTGGGTATATGACTGTGTCTGGGTATGTGACTGTGACTGTGTCTGGGTATGTGACTTTGTATGTCTGTCGGCCAGATTGACTGTGTCTGGGTATGTGACTGTGTCTGGGTATGTGACTGTGTATGGGTATGTGACTGTGTCTGGGTATGTGACTGTGTCTGGGTATGTGACTGTGTCTGGGTATGTGACTGTGTCTGGGTATGTGACTGTGTCTGGGTATGTGACTGTGTCTGGGTATGTGACTTTGTATGTCTGTCGGTCAGATTGACTCGTGTCTGGACGTGGAGAAGCTGCGTCGCGAGGTGTCCCGCCTGCAGACCAGTCTGGACAACAGCTGCTTTATCGGAGTCGAGAGGGCGATCGAAGGTATGACTCAACAATGAACCAGACGCCTAGACCGGGGACAGCCGACACAACTTTGACCGCTAGATGGGGCTGGGTTTGGCTCAAATGCGGAAGTTGGGTCATCTTTCAATTGCATCCAAGTGCTGCAAATGTAAGAAATTGCTGACAGCGCTCGTTTATTTCTTCCACGTCATCGTACATCCAGATTGTGTTTGGTCCAGACTCCAGTCGTTAAGTAATTTACCCAAGCCTGCTCACTTCCGCCACCATGCGTTTATGCATCGTGTGTACTGTACACAGTACAGCCCCTTTAAAGCACCCCACTATCCCGTTGTCCCTCCCCACAGGCCGACACCAGCTAGAGTCCATCTCTGACGCCGACCCCGCCGCGGACGTGACCGGCGGCGGCGACGGCGGCCTGCCCGACTCCGAGTCGCTCCGCCTACTGACTCGCTGGGCGCGTCTCGTGTGCGCCCACTATGGCCTACCGCTGCACAACCTGAGCGCGTCGTTCGGCGACGGTCGCGCCTACTGTCACCTGCTGCACCACTATCAGCCGAGCCTGCTGCCGCGCGACACCGTCCGCAACCAGACGTCACTCACGGCCAGAAAGGTGGGTTGGAGACGTCATTCACGGCGAGAAAGGTGGGCTAGAGACGTCACTCACGTCGAGAAAGTGTGGGTTAGAGACGTCACTTACGGCGAGAAAGGTGGGTTGGAGACGTTACTCACGTCGAGAAAGGTGGGCTAGAGACGTCACTCACGGCGAGAAAGGTGGGTTGGAGACGTCACTCACGGCGAGAAAGGTGGGTTGGAGACGTCACTCACGGCGAGAAAGGTGGGTTGGAGACGTTACTCACGTCGAGAAAGGTGGGCTAGAGACGCCACTCACGGCGAGAAAGGTGGGTTAGAAACATCACTCACGGCGAGAAAGGTGGGTTGGACATGTCGCTCACTGCTAGAAAGTTTTTGGGAGACGTAACTCCCCGCCAGAAAGGTTGGGGCAGACGTTACGGCCGCTGAACAGATGCGGTACAGATAGAGGCGGGGATGCGGCCGCTGCAGCTGCTGTACTATTCTGAGTTTCATAGAGAGGGTCACCATGTTACTCTAATCGATATATGGTGACACTTGACAGGCAGGGCCGCAGTGTCAGTGTCAGCATATCGTGTGTGTGTGTCATTGTCAGCGATTAAATACATAACAGAAATAACGTCATCAGTTACAGTTTAGCTGTAGTAAATAATAGTCATAGTAAATAATAGTCTCACTACAAAGTAGTCATGCCTAGCAGCTGTCAACAACACGCGTTTGTAGTTCAGCCTTACACTGTGCCGAGCTGGGATCTGGTGTAATCGGTTCCATGTGGCCCGTGTATGACGCCTGATGTCGCCGGGCTGGGATCTGGTGTGATCGGTTCCATGTGGCCCGTGTATGACGCCTGATGTTGTCCGGCTGGGATCTGGTGTGATCAGTTCCATGTGGCCCGTGTATGACGCCTGGTGTCGCCGGGCTGGGATCTGGTGTAATCAGTTCCATGTGGCCCGTGTATGACGCCTGATGTTGTCCGGCTGGGATCTGGTGTAATCAGTTCCATGTGGCCCGTGTATGACGCCTGATGTTGTCCGGCTGGGATCTGGTGTGATCGGTTCCATGTGGCCCGTGTATGACGCCTGATGTTGTCCGGCTGGGATCTGGTGTGATCAGTTCCATGTGGCCCGTGTATGACGCCTGGTGTCGCCGGGCTGGGATCTGGTGTAATCAGTTCCATGTGGCCCGTGTATGACGCCTGATGTTGTCCGGCTGGGATCTGGTGTAATCAGTTCCATGTGGCCGGTGTGTGACGCCTGATGTTGTCCGGCTGGGGTCTGGTGTGATCGGTTCCATGTGGCCCGTGTATGACGCCTGATGTTGTCCGGCTGGGATCTGGTGTAATCAGTTCCATGTGGCCCGTGTATGACGCCTGATGTCGCCGGGCTGGGATCTGGTGTGATTGGTTCCATGTGGCCCGTGTATGACGCCTGATGTCGCCGGGCTGGGATCTGGTGTGATCAGTTCCATGTGGCCCGTGTATGACGCCTGATGTTGTCCGGCTGGGATCTGGTGTGATCAGTTCCATGTGGCCAGCGTATGACGCCTGATGTTGTCCGGCTGGGATCTGGTGTAATCAGTTCCATGTGGCCCGTGTATGACGCCTGATGTTGTCCGGCTGGGATCTGGTGTGATCGGTTCCATGTGGCCCGTGTATGACGCCTGATGTTGTCCGGCTGGGATCTGGTGTAATCAGTTCCATGTGGCCCGTGTATGACGCCTGATGTTGTCCGGCTGGGATCTGGTGTAATCAGTTCCATGTGGCCCGTGTGTGACGCCTGATGTCGCCGGGCTGGGATCTGGTGTAATCAGTTCCATGTGGCCCGTGTATGACGCCTGATGTTGTCCGGCTGGGATCTGGTGTAATCAGTTCCATGTGGCCCGTGTGTGACGCCTGATGTCGCCGGGCTGGGATCTGGTGTAATCATTTCCATGTGGCCCGTGTATGACGCCTGATGTTGTCCGGCTGGGATCTGGTGTAATCAGTTCCATGTGGCCCGTGTATGACGCCTGATGTCGCCGGGCTGGGATCTGGTGTGATCGGTTCCATGTGGCCCGTGTATGACGCCTGATGTTGTCCGGCTGGGATCTGGTGTAATCAGTTCCATGTGGCCCGTGTATGACGCCTGATGTCGCCGGGCTGGGATCTGGTGTGATCGGTTCCATGTGGCCCGTGTATGACGCCTGATGTTGTCCGGCTGGGATCTGGTGTGATTGGTTCCATGTGGCCCGTGTATGACGCCTGATGTTGTCCGGCTGGGATCTGGCGTAATCAGTTCCATGTGGCCCGTGTATGACGCCTGATGTTGTCCGGCTGGGATCTGGTGTGATCGGTTCCATGTGGCCCGTGTATGACGCCTGATGTCGCCGGGCTGGGATCTGGTGTAATCGGTTCCATGTGGCCCGTGTATGACGCCTGATGTCGCCGGGCTGGGATCTGGTGTAATCAGTTCCATGTGGCCCGTGTATGACGCCTGATGTTGTCCGGCTGGGATCTGGTGTGATCGGTTCCATGTGGCCGGTGTATGACGCCTGATGTCGCCGGGCTGGGATCTGGTGTGATCAGTTCCATGTGGCCCGTGTATGACGCCTGATGTTGTCCGGCTGGGATCTGGTGTGATCGGTTCCATGTGGCCCGTGTATGACGCCTGATGTTGTCCGGCTGGGATCTGGTGTGATCGGTTCCATGTGGCCCGTGTATGACGCCTGATGTTGTCCGGCTGGGATCTGGTGTAATCAGTTCCATGTGGCCCGTGTATGACGCCTGATGTTGTCCGGCTGGGATCTGGTGTGATCGGTTCCATGTGGCCCGTGTATGACGCCTGGTGTCGCCGGGCTGGGATCTGGTGTAATCGGTTCCATGTGGCCCGTGTATGACGCCTGATGTTGTCCGGCTGGGATCTGGTGTAATCAGTTCCATGTGGCCCGTGTATGACGCCTGATGTTGTCCGGCTGGGATCTGGTGTGATCGGTTCCATGTGGCCCGTGTATGACGCCTGATGTTGTCCGGCTGGGATCTGGTGTGATCAGTTCCATGTGGCCCGTGTATGACGCCTGATGTTGTCCGGCTGGGATCTGGTGTGATCAGTTCCATGTGGCCCGTGTATGACGCCTGATATTGTCCGGCTGGGATCTGGTGTGATCAGTTCCATGTGGCCCGTGTATGACGCCTGGTGTCGCCGGGCTGGGATCTGGTGTAATCGGTTCCATGTGGCCCGTGTATGACGCCTGATGTCCGGCTGGGATCTGGTGTGATCAGTTCCATGTGGCCCGTGTATGACGCCTGATGTTGTCCGGCTGGGATCTGGTGTGATCAGTTCCATGTGGCCCGTGTATGACGCCTGATGTTGTCCGGCTGGGATCTGGTGTGATCGGTTCCATGTGGCCCGTGTATGACGCCTGGTGTCGCCGGGCTGGGATCTGGTGTAATCGGTTCCATGTGGCCCGTGTATGACGCCTGATGTTGTCCGGCTGGGATCTGGTGTGATCAGTTCCATGTGGCCCGTGTATGACGCCTGATGTTGTCCGGCTGGGATCTGGTGTGATCGGTTCCATGTGGCCCGTGTATGACGCCTGATGTTGTCCGGCTGGGATCTGGTGTAATCAGTTCCATGTGGCCCGTGTATGACGCCTGGTGTTGTCCGGCTGGGATCTGGTGTGATCGGTTCCATGTGGCCCGTGTATGACGCCTGATGTTGTCCGGCTGGGATCTGGTGTAATCGGTTCCATGTGGCCCGTGTATGACGCCTGATGTCGCCGACCACACAGCTGACCATGCCTGACTTTGGCACGATTTAACCGTGGCAGCTGCGGCGTCCGTAAGCCCCAACCATCAAGTTATTCCCCACCGACCTGGCCGGTCCCACCTCAGGTCGCCGTCTGACCTGCCATATCCATGCCAGCATTCTAATGTCTCATCCCTCGGTGCCGGCAGGGGTCCGCCACGGACGACAATCTGGACGACAGCCTCACCTTCAGCTACTCCCGGACGGACAGCGAGGACACACCCGCCGTCGAAGAGCTGCGACGCAACGAGAGACACAACCTGAACGCCGCCTTCGACGCGGTGAGCGCGGGCGGCGGGGTCCTCGGAGTTGGGGTCAGGGGTGGTGGTGGGGCCCTGAGTACGGCGGATGAAGCTGGCTGAGGCTCAGCTGTGCTGCTGCTGGCCTCGGAGTTGGGGTGTGGTGGTGGTGTACTGGGCCGAGTACGGCGGATGAAGCTGGCTGAGGCTCAGCTGTGCTGCTGCTGGCGGTAGATCGGTTTGGATTGACTGGGACAGTGTGCGCGGTTGAGCTGCTGATTGAGTACGCATGAAGACAGTCAGGTGTGTGTCATTTAGCTTTCACACCGTGCCGCGTGCCTCTGAGCGGTGCAATGTCTCGATAGGTGTCTCGGGGTGATGTGACGTACTCTCTAAGTGTCGCTCGTGTCTTTGGTTCGGAGTGTGTAATGTAATGAGTAAGTATGACGTGTATTGTGTGGTGAGTCTGGACGTGTCCTCCGCCGTCAGATGGCTGAGCTTGGAGGCGTGCCGGTGCTCAGTTCCTGGACGGACTACTCCGGCACCCTGCCGGACCGGCGCCTGGTGGCCGTCACGCTGGCCTATCTCTGCGGACGGCTGCTGGAACTGGGCGCCGAGGTGGCCGCCGCCCGCACACTGCAGCTCTGGTGGCGCCGCAGCCGACTGGCCGCTCTGCGACGGAGGCAGCAGGTACACTGAGCGCCGCCCCCGCCCCGCCCCGCCCCGCCCCGCCCCGCCCCGCCCCGCCCCGCCCCGCCCCGCCCCGCCCCGCCCCGCCCCGCCCCGCCCCGCCCCGCCCCGCCCGCCCGCCCCCGCGGCACTGCGACGGAGACAGCAGGTACACTGAGCGCAGCCCCCGCCCCGCCCCGCCCCGCCCCGCCCCGCCCCGCCCCGCCCCGCCCCGCCCCGCCCCGCCCCCGCCCCGCCCCCGCGGCACTGCGACGGAGACAGCAGGTACACTGAGCGCCGCCCCGCCCTCGCCCCCGCCCGCCCGCCCCCGCGGCACTGCGACGGAGACAGCAGGTACACTGAGCGCCGCCCCCGCCCCGCCCCCGCCCCCGCCCCCGCCCCCGCCCCCGCGGCACTGCGACGGAGACAGCAGGTACACTGAGCGCCGCCCCGCCCTCGCCCCCGTCCGCCCGCCCCCGCCCGCCCCCGCGGCACTGCGACGGAGGCAGCAGGTACACTGAGCGCCGCCCCGCCCCGCCCCCGCCCCCGCGGCACTGCAACGGAGACAGGTACACTGAGCCCCGCCCCCGCCCCCGCGGCACTGCGACGGAGACAGCAGGTACACTGAGCGCCGCCCCCGCCCCCGCCCCCGCCCCCGCCCCCGCCCCGTGTGCGTCCCAGCTGAAGACGTGGCTCGGAACCGCTGTCCGCCGTGTGAGGGGAGGACTCTGCAGTATGAAGTGAGCCGAGAGTGTGGAGTGTGGAGTGTTGGAAGAGTGTGGGAGTGGACAGGGATTGGGTGAATGCTCTTCCGTGGTGCTTTCTCCGCTCAGTTTGTGGTATGACGTATCTGGAGTTACATTATCAGGGGTATGTGCATGCCTTCAGTGGATGTAGGCAACACGCAAATATTATTCAGGTAACGCTTTGGTATTGTTTGCGGTATGTCTGGATCACGGTAGTTTTTTTAAACATCGTTTTCCCCTTTGTCATGGTCTTCGCTTTGTAGCCGAATCGTTTTATATCCGTTAAACGCTTTCTAAGATATATGTGTCTGATGTATATGACTTATCTGCCGCAGTCGCTTTTATTGATTAATACACGTTAGAAAATAGCATTTTTTCTTCTTCGCGGCTTTGCTTGGCAAAGCTACTTTCGCTTACAATCGATGAACAATACAATTCATATCTCAAGGAAATCCAGTAGTAAAGCCTAGAGCAACATAGTAATGTGCTTTGGCGATGCGTTGGTGATTCCTCACTCAACACATTGATAAGTGGTACCTGCCGACTCCTGCCGACCCCTGCCGATATCTGCCGACTCCTGCCGATATCTGCCGACTCCTGCCGATATCTGCCGACTCCTGCCGATATCTGCCGACTCCTGCCGACCCCTGCCGACCCCTGCCGATATCTCCCGACTCCTGTCGACTCCTGCCGACCCCTGCCGATATCTGCCGACTCCTGCCGACCCCTGCCGATATCTCCCGACTCCTGTCGACTCCTGCCGACCCCTGCCGATATCTCCCGACTCCTGCCGACTCCTGCCGATATCTCCCGACTCCTGCCGACTCCTGCCGACCCCTGCCGATATCTGCCGACTCCTGCCGACTCCTGCCGATATCTCCCGACTCCTGTCTCCTGTGGTACCTTGATCCGGCCTATACCTATAACCTTATCTTACCTATAAGCAGCCGTGGAATTTGGGCCATTTTCTGGACTTTTTGGGTCCCAAGAATTTTTCTCTCTTCATATTTGTTCAGGAAATTTGCTCTGTTTTCGCCTGATCTTACAGACATTGTAGTTAAAATATAATTCAATTTTCCTCAAGGATTTAATATCTATTACAAATCAGGATTTTTTACTTTCCAAGTAAAATAATGAAAACAAAAATGAATCTTAACTTGCCGGACAATACAATTTTACTCTCCACCTATGGATTTTTACTCTCCGGGACCAGGTTATGAAATGAAAAATCCAACACTGCCTATAAGTGGTACCTTGCATCCGGCCTGACCACTAACTTTGACCTATAATTCATCATGCAACTGAAAAACCATGTTCTATGGCGAACTCGTGTTGATCTGTAATTGCCTATGATAAAATATCGTCATGGTCTCATGGATGTAATCATGGGCATAATGACATAATTTAATCATAATGACATCAAAGTAGGCGATCCTCATTGAGTCAATGAATGCTTACTTAGCTATCGGCGAGGCTTTTTTAACTTTTGAAGAAAACAAGATATTCAAATGTCGAGTTGCATGATAAATCAATTAATTGGCTCTTCCAATGATGAAAGTTCGTCATAGACTCGACGCTACGCGTCTCGTCCATGACTAACTTGAATCATTGGACTCGCCCATGAATATATATGCTTCGGCGGCTGATTCCTCACTCGATATCTCGCGTCCATAAAACCACGGGAGTCGAGGCGTCCGAAAACTCAAATTTACCGACTTATCTCTCGCTCTCCCCATCCCCGCTCGCTCCCCATCTCCCACTCTCTCCCATCTCCCGCCATCCCCCGCTCCGTCAGTGTTCCAGCCTCTGCTGACGCCGTACCTCTCGCCCCGACAGGCGGAGGAGGCTGCCGCTGTGGTGCTTCAGGGTCACGTCCGCCGCTGGCTGGCCGGCCGGCAGGCGGCGCTGCGCCTCCGTCGCGTGGTGCGGGTGCAGGCGTCCGTGCGCGGCTGGCTGGTCCGATGTCAGATGGCGCGTCGCGCCGCCGCCGCCACCGTCCTGGCGCGCCGCTACCGCGCGCTGGTCGCGGCGCGGCGGACACGTGCTGAACTGGAGCGGCAGCGCGCTGCGGCGGAGCGCCTACAGCGCTGGTGGCGCCACCTACAGCTGCGTCGCCGCTGCCGCCACCTGGCGGCGCTGCTGAGGCGCTACCTGGCGGCCAGCCAGATCCAGCGCTGGTACCGCGGCCGCCGGGCCGGAACCACCGCTAGGGCTGAGCTCCAGCTCAAGAGGCTCTCCGTGGTGACGCTGCAGAGGTGGTACCGCTCCGTGAGGGTCGTCAGGACCGATCGGAGCCGGTATGTGAAGCAGAAGACGGCCGCTGTCACCATCCAGACCTGGTACCGCGCCGTCCTGGTGATGAGGAAGGATCGGACAGAGTTCATCAGGAAGAAGAGGGCGGCGCTGTGCATTCAGGCGTGGTGCCGTGCCGTCCTGACCGGGAAGAAGGAGCACACCGAGTTCTTGAGGAAGAAGAGAGCAACTCAGGCGATCCAGACCTGGTACCGCGCCGTCCTGGCGATGAGGAAGGATCGGACCGAGTTCCTGAGACAGAAGAGGGCTGTTGTGTCCATCCAAGAATGGTACCGTGCTATCGTCGCCAGGAAGAAGGATCAAACCGAGTTCCTGAGCAAGAAGAGAGCTGCTCAGGGGATTCAAGCCTGGTACCGCTCCATCCTGGCAATGAGGAAGTATCGAACAGAATTCCTGAACAAAAGACAAGCGGCTGTTCTCTTCCAGGCGAGGTTCCGCGCTGTGGCGGCCATGCGAAAGGAAAGAGAGGCGTACCTGAGAGAGAAGCAGGCTGCAGTGATCGCTCAGTCTTGGTACCGCTCCCTCGTCTCCGCGAGGACGGCCCGCGCAGAATACCTGACTCTGAAACAGGCTGCCACAACCATACAGGCGAGATACCGCGCCGCAGTGGCTATGAGAAGAAACCGTGCTGATTTCCTGGAGCAGAAACAAGCTGCAGCCGTTCTACAGACGAGGTACCGCGCCCTTACCGTCATGAGAAAGGAGAGGAGAGCGTTCCTGGACCAGATCCGAGCGGCTACCACCATCCAGCTGGGCTACCGCGCCGCACGGGACATGAGGAGAGATCGCGATCACTTCCTCAGGCTGAAACGAGCTGCCGTGGTGCTTCAGACCAGTTATCGATCCCTGCGGGTCATGAGGACTGAGAGAGAGGGCTACCTGAGGCAGAGGAGAGCTGCTGTGATGCTCCAGACCAGTTATCGATCCCTGCGGGTCATGAGGACTGAGAGAGAGGGCTACCTGAGGCAGAGGAGAGCTGCTGTGATGCTCCAGACGTGGTGGCGTTCGATCCTCGCCAGGAACAGGGACAAGGAGTTCCAGCTACATAAATGGGCTGCGGTCACTCTTCAAACTCGCTTCCGTGCGCTGCTGGCCATGAGGACAACTCACGAGGACTTCTTGCGGCAGAAGTGGGCTGCGGTCACGCTTCAAACTCGCTACCGTGCGCTGCTGGCCATGAGGACAACTCACGAGGACTTCTTGCGACAGAAGTGGGCTGCGGTCACTCTTCAAACTCGCTTCCGTGCGCTGCTGGCCATGAGGACAACTCACGAGGACTTCTTGCGGCAGAAGTGGGCTGCGGTCACTCTTCAAACTCGCTTCCGTGCGCTGCTGGCCATGAGGACAACTCACGAGGACTTCTTGCGGCAGAAGCGGGCCGCGGTCACGCTTCAAACTCGCTTCCGTGCGCTGCTGGCCATGAGGACAACTCACGAGGACTTCTTGCGGCAGAAGCGGGCCGCGGTCACGCTTCAAACTCGCTTCCGTGCGCTGCTGGCCATGAGGACAACTCACGAGGACTTCTTGCGGCAGAAGCGGGCTGCGGTCACGCTTCAAACGTTCTATCGCTCTCTCCGGACCATGAAGACGACGAGGGATGCCTACCTGACGCAGAGGCAGCACGCCACCACTATCCAGACGTGGTACCGCTCGCTCCTCGCCATGTGGATGGAGAGGACCGAGTACCTGAGGCGCAGACAGGCCGCCGTCGCCCTTCAGCGCTGGAATCGCTCGCTGGTGTCCATGCGCCGCGACCGAGACGAGTTTCTGGAGAAGAGACGGGCCGCCGTCGCACTGCAGACTTGGTACCGGGGCCGACGGGCCGTGCGGCAGCTTCAGTCTGAGTTGAGGGACACAGTGGTGAAGGTTACCATCGTCCAGTCGTGCGTCCGCACCTTCCTTGTGCGCCGCCGCTTTGTGGCGCAAAAACGGGCTGCGATCGCGATTCAGAGGAGCTGGAGATCTGTCCGGTCCGTGAGGAGGAGTCGGGAGGATTATCTGAGGACAAGGCACGCGGTGGTAGCCGTCCAGAGGTGGTACCGATCCGTTCGCCTCGTGCGAGAAACTCGGGAGGATTATCTGAGGACACGGCACGCGGTGGTAGCCGTCCAGAGGTGGTACCGGTCCGTTCGCCTCATACAAGAGACTCGGGAGGATTATCTGAGGACAAGGCACGCGGTGGTAGCCGTCCAGAGGTGGTACCGGTCCGTTCGCCTCATACAAGAGACTCGGGAGGATTATCTGAGGACAAGGCACGCGGTGGTAGCCGTCCAGAGGTGGTACCGGTCCGTTCGCCTCATACAAGAGACTCGGGAGGATTATCTGAGGACAAGGCACGCGGTGGTAGCCGTCCAGAGGTGGTACCGGTCCGTTCGCCTCATACAAGAGACTCGGGAGGATTATCTGAGGACAAGGCACGCGGTGGTAGCCGTCCAGAGGTGGTACCGGTCCGTTCGCCTCATACAAGAGACTCGGGAGGATTATCTGAGGACAAGGCACGCGGTGGTAGCCGTCCAGAGGTGGTACCGGTCCGTTCGCCTCATACAAGAGACTCGGGAGGATTATCTGAGGACAAGGCACGCGGTGGTAGCCGTCCAGAGGTGGTACCGGTCCGTTCGCCTCATACAAGAGACTCGGGAGGATTATCTGAGGACAAGGCACGCGGTGGTAGCCGTCCAGAGGTGGTACCGATCGCTCCGTATCATGCGAGAGACTCGGGAGAAGTATCTGAGAAAGAGACGAGCCTGTATCATCCTCCAAACGTGGTATCGGTCACTCCACCTTATGCGAGAGACTCGTGAGAAGTATCTGAGAAAGAGACGAGCCTGCATCATCCTACAGACGTGGTATCGGTCGCTCCGTCTCGTGCGAGAGACTCGTGAGAAGTATCTGATGAAGAGACAAGCCTGCATCATCCTACAGACGTGGTATCGGTCGCTCCGTCTCATGCGAGAGACTCGTGAGAAGTATCTGATGAAGAGACAAGCCTGCACCATCCTACAGACGTGGTACCATTCCATACTTACCATGCGGAAAACTCGTCTTCAATATCTGGAGAAGAAGAGATCGGCGGTCAAGCTCCAGAGGTGGTACCGTTCCATCCGAACCTCAAGAGAATCCCGCGAGCCGTGTGAGGCGCGTGGCCACATCACCATCACCCTTCAACCGTTCAGCGGCCTCCTAGGTCCCGCCGCGGTGTCTGCCGATGCAGCATGGGACCGTCGCTCCACCATGACACTGTCTGAGTCCGGCTGTGCTCGACTCTCTCCCGCCGCGCTCCCGATCATTCTCAACGCTGACCTCCGGGGCACTGCCACTCTGGAGGGAGCTTTCCACGACCGGCTGATGTCTGATGATAGATCCTCGGAGAGCGGAGAGTCTGATCGGCGTGCCACCGTCGCGCTACAAGAGTCATTCCTGGACCGGCGGCCCTCTCAGCCTTCTCCAGAGAACCCCGAACACCCCGACTGCCGACCCGAACCACATGACCTGCTGCAGCCCTGTCCCTTCGCCGCCGCTACGGCACCACTGGACGCTACCGCGCCAGCTGAAAGCGTCCCTCCTGTGGCCCCGCTCGGACAGAAGTCCGCTGCTGTCGGTGACGCCGGCAGTCCGCGGCGACCGCTGGGTGGCGAGGGCAGTACTGGAGCGCCCCTGGACGACTCCCCAACCGCTGGAGACGGCGGCAGCGCGGCCGGGGGTGCCGCTGGCGGTGCTGGTAGTGCTGGTAGTGCTGGTACTCCAGGAGATGTGTTCCGCGCCGCTGGAGACTGCGGCAGCGCGGCTGAGGGTACTGCTGGCGGTGCTGGTACTCCAGAAGAGGTGTTCCGCGACCGGCTTGCCTCGGAACTGTCCCCGGAGGAGGAGGGGGCGCACCGGCGGCGTGCCATCCACCTCCAGTGGCAGACGACGAGACGCACTACTCCAGATGTGTTCCGCGCCGCTGGAGACGGCGGCAGTGCGGCTGAGGGTACTGCTGGCGGTGCTGGTACTCCAGAAGAGGTGTTCCGCGACCGGCTTGCCTCGGAACTGTCCCCGGAGGAGGAGGGAGCGCACCGGCGGCGCACCATCCACCTCCAGTGGCAGACGGCGGACAGCGACCAGCACGAGAGGAGAACCACTGCTGCTGTCAATCTGCAGGTGCGTTTAGGTGGAGCTATCACTGTCAGACCAGGGATTCTTTGCTTATGTGCGAGGTTTTGGCTCGAGTGAAATCAACTTTTGTTTCGTCATGCTTTTGTTGTGTGTGCATTTTTACGAACAAATATCGCGATTGTTTTACAAGTAGCGTTTGTCCCAAGATGTTGCGCGTCTACATCAGACCAGCCTAAACAGCTGTTGTTTGTCATTGCTGTGTGCTCTGCGGACTCTTGGTGCCCTGGCAGCGTCAATGATCCGGTGTTGCTCTCCTGACGCGTGCTGTTGCTTGGCAGCGCGTGATTCGTACGTTCCTGTCCCGCCGCCGGCAGCAGCGCCGTGTGGCAGCCGCTGTCGTGCTCCAGCATCAGTTCCGCCGGCTGCTGGCCCGCCGCGCCGCGCAGCGGCGTCACCACTGGGCCGTCGTCACCCTGCAGGTCAGTCGGCAGGAGTCGGCAGGAGTCGGCAGGAGTCGGCAGGAGTCGGCAGGAGTCGGCAGGAGTCGGCAGGAGTCGGCAGGAGTCGGCAGGAGTCGGGAAGAGTCGGGAAGAGTCGGCAGGAGTCGGCAGGAGTCGGGAAGAGTCGGGAGGAGTCGGGAAGAGTCGGCAGGAGTCGGCAGGAGTCGGGAAGAGTCGGCAGGAGTCGGGAGAAGTCGGGAAGAGTGCATGAGTCGGGAGGGATCGGCAGGAGTTGGGAGGGATCGGCAGGAGTCTGGAGGGATCGGCAGGAGTCGGGAGGGATCAGCAGGAGTCGGGAGGGATCGGCAGGAGTCGGGAGGGATCAGCAGGAGTCGGGAGGGTTCGGCAAGAGTCGGGAAGGATCGGCAGGAGTCGGGAGGGTTCGGCAGGAGTCGGGAGGGATCGGCAGGAGTCGGGAGGGATCGACAGGAGTCGGCAGGGATCGACAGGAGTCGGCAGGGATCGGCAGGAGCCGGCAGGGATCGGCAGGAGCCGGCAGGAGTCTGGAGGGATCGGCAGGAGTCGGGAGGGATCGGCAGGAGTCGGGAGGGATCGACAGGAGTCGGGAGGGATCGACAGGAGTCTGGAGGGATCGACAGGAGTCTGGAGGGATCGACAGGAGTCTGGAGGGATCGACAGGAGTCGGGAGGGATCGACAGGAGTCGGGAGGGATCGGCAGGAGTCGGGATGAGTCGGGAGGGATCAGGAGGAGTCGGGAGGGATCGACAGGAGGCGGGAGGGATCGACAGGAGTCGGGAGGGATCGGCAGGAGTCGGGAGGGGTCAGCAGGAGTCGGGAGGGATCGGCAGGAGTCGGCAGGAGTCGGCAGGAGTCGGGAGGGATCGCCAGGAGTCGGGAGAGATCGGCAGGATGCGTGAGGGATCGGGAGGAGTCGGGAGGGATCGGGAGGGATCGGCAGGAGTCGGGAGGGATCGGCAGGAGTCGGGAGGGATCGGCAGGAGTCGGGAGGGATCGGGAGGGATCGGCAGGAGTCGGGAGGGATCGGCAGGAGTCGGGAGGGATCGGGAGGGTTCGGCAGGAGTCGGGAGGGATCATCAGGAGTCGGGAGGAGGAGGGAGGGGTTGGCAGGAGTCGGGAGGGATCAGCAGGAGTCGGGAGGGATCAGCAGGAGTCGGGAGGGATCAGCAGGAGTCGGGAGGGATCAGCAGGAGTCGGGAGGGATCAGCAGGAGTCGGGAGGGATCAGCAGGAGTTGGAGGGATCGGCAGGAGTCGGGAGGAGTCGGGAGAGATCGGGAGGAGTCGGGAGGAGTCGGGAGGAGTCTGCAGGGATCGGCAGGGATCGGCAGGGATCGGCAGGAGTCGGGAGGGATCGGCAGGAGTCGGGAGGGATCGGCAGGAGTCTGGAGGGATCGGCAGGAGTCGGGAGGGATCGGCAGGAGTCGGCAGGAGTCGGGAGGGATCGGCAGAAGTCGGGAGGGATCGGCAGGAGTCTGCAGGAGTCGGGAGGGATCGGCAGGAGTCGGGAGGAGGAGGGAGGGGGGGTAGCCTGGTCTGGCAGAAAGAGTCGGCTAGCCCGGAGTCGGGATTGTTTCCTGGCTATGACGTCAGGGACAGACAAACATCGCGGCCGTTGAACATCAGCTCGTTGTTGAACAGCGGCTCAGTGATCGAAATCGCCGTATGATGTTCGTTTCTGACCTGCCTCTGACTTGGTGTGTTCGTTCAGCCCAAACCTGCCCCTGAATTGACTTAACCTGTCCTGACCTGCCCTGCCCTGTCATCACTCCCCGACCTGACCCGACCTGACCCGACCTGACCCGACCTGACCCGACCTGACTCGATCTGACCCGACCTGACCCGACCTGACCTGCTCTTTTCTGGACAGGCGGCGTGGCGGGGCCGGGCGGAGCGGCGCCGCGCCGGACGGCGGGCCGCCCGCGTTCGCCAAAACATCGCGGCCGCCAACCGGCGCGCCACCACCGACATGACGCTGGGTAGCCGGACGTCGATCTCGCTGGACTTTCTGCTGCGGTACCGTGACCTGGGTCACATGAAGGTGGCGCTGGGTCATCTGGAGGCGGTGACGCGCCTCTCGGCCGTCTGCTGCCGGCGAGTGGTCGACGAGGGCGTCGTACCGGTGCTATACACGCTGATGAGCCAGTGTAACCGCTCCGTGCCGCACATGGACGTGATATCACTGAGTCTGAGCGTGCTGCTGCATGTGGCGAGACACCCCGAGACGGAGAACTCGGTCCATCAGGTGAGGGAGACGCCGAGGACAGGGGGGGGGGGGGGGGGAGGGCGAGACACCCCGAGACTGAGAACTCGGTCCATCAGGTGAGCTGGGAGACGCCGAGGACAGGGGGGGGGGGGGGAGACACCCCGAGACGGAGAACTCGGTCCATCAGGTGAGGGAGACGCCGAGGACAGGGGGGGGGGAGACACCCCGAGACGGAGGAATCTGTCCATCAGGTGAGGGAGACGCCGAGGACAGGGGGGGGGGGGAGAGACACCCAGGGACGGAGAACTCGGTCCATCAGGTGAGGGAGACGCCGAGGGCGGGGGGGGGACGAGACACCCAGGGACGGAGAACTCTGTCCATCAGGTGAGGGAGACGCCGAGGGCGGGGGGGACGAGACACCCAGGGACGGAGAACTCGGTCCATCAGGTGAGCTGGGAGACGCCGAGGACAGGGGGGGGGGGGGAGACACCCCGAGACTGAGAACTCGGTCCATCAGGTGAGCTGGGAGACGCCGAGGACAGGGGGGGGAGACACCCCGAGACGGAGAACTCGGTCCATCAGGTGAGGGAGACGCCGAGGACAGGGGGGGGGGGGGGAGGGCGAGACACCCTGAGACGGAGAACTCGGTCCATCAGGTGAGGGAGACGCCGAGGACAGGGGGGGGGGAGGGCGAGACACCCTGAGACGGAGAACTCGGTCTATCAGGTGAGGGAGACGCTCAGGACGGGGGGGGGGGGAGACACCCCGAGACTGAGAACTCGGTCCATCAGGTGAGCTGGGAGACGCCGAGGACAGGGGGGGGAGACACCCCGAGACGGAGAACTCGGTCCATCAGGTGAGGGAGACGCCGAGGACAGGGGGGGGGGGAGGGCGAGACACCCCGAGACTGAGGAATCTGTCCATCAGGTGAGGGAGACGCCGAGGACAGGGGGGGGGGGGGAGAGACACCCCGAGACGGAGAACTCGGTCCATCAGGTGAGGGAGACGCCGAGGACAGGGGGGGGGGGGAGACACCCCGAGACGGAGAGCTCGGTCCATCAGGTGAGCTGGGAGACGCCGAGGACAGGGGGGGGGAGACACCCCGAGACGGAGAACTCGGTCCATCAGGTGAGGGAGACGCCGAGGACAGGGGGGGGGGGGGAGGACGAGACACCCCGAGACGGAGGAATCTGTCCATCAGGTGAGGGAGACGCCGAGGACAGGGGGGGGGGAGAGACACCCCGAGACGGAGAACTCGGTCCATCAGGTGAGGGAGACGCCGAGGACAGGGGGGGGGGGGAGGACGAGACACCCCGAGACGGAGGAATCTGTCCATCAGGTGAGGGAGACGCCGAGGACAGGGGGGGGGAGAGACACCCCGAGACGGAGAACTCGGTCCATCAGGTGAGGGAGACGCCGAGGACAGGGGGGGGGGGGGGGGGAGAGACACCCCGAGACGGAGAACTCGGTCCATCAGGTGAGGGAGACGCCGAGGACAGGGGGGGGGGGGAGAGACACCCCGAGACGGAGAACTCGGTCCATCAGGTGAGGGAGACGCCGAGGACAGGGGGGGGGAGACACCCCGAGACGGAGAACTCGGTCCATCAGGTGAGGGAGACGCCGAGGACAGGGGGGGGGGGAGACACCCCGAGACGGAGAACTCGGTCCATCAGGTGAGCTGGGAGACGCCGAGGGCGGGGGGGGGGGACGAGACACCCCGAGACGGAGGAATCTGTCCATCAGGTGAGGGAGACGCCGAGGACAGGGGGGGAGACACCCCGAGACGGAGAACTCGGTCCATCAGGTGAGGGAGACGCCGAGGACAGGGGGGGGGGGAGACACCCCGAGACGGAGAACTCGGTCCATCAGGTGAGGGAGACGCCGAGGACAGGGGGGGGGGAGAGACACCCCGAGACGGAGAACTCGGTCCATCAGGTGAGGGAGACGCCGAGGACAGGGGGGGGGGGAGAGACACCCCGAGACGGAGAACTCGGTCCATCAGGTGAGGGAGACGCCGAGGACAGGGGGGGGGGGGGAGAGACACCCCGAGACGGAGAACTCGGTCCATCAGGTGAGGGAGACGCCGAAGACAGGGGGGGGGGGGGGGGGAGAGACACCCCGAGACGGAGAACTCGGTCCATCAGGTGAGGGAGACGCCGAGGACAGGGGGGGGGGGGGGAGAGACACCCCGAGACGGAGAACTCGGTCCATCAGGTGAGGGAGACGCCGAGGACAGGGGGGGGGGGGAGAGACACCCCGAGACGGAGAACTCGGTCCATCAGGTGAGGGAGACGCCGAGGACAGGGGGGGGGAGAGACACCCCGAGACGGAGAACTCGGTCCATCAGGTGAGGGAGACGCCGAGGACAGGGGGGAGGGCGAGACACCCTGAGACGGAGAACTCGGTCCAGCAGGTGAGGGAGACGCCGAGGACAGGGGGGGAGAGACACCCCGAGACGGAGAACTCGGTCCATCAGGTGAGGGAGACGCCGAGGGCGGGGGGGAGGGCGAGACACCCCGAGACGGAGGAATCTGTCCATCAGGTGAGGGAGACGCCGAGGACAGGGGGGGGGGGGAGGACGAGACACCCCGAGACGGAGAACTCGGTCCATCAGGTGAGGGAGACGCCGAGGACAGGGGGGGGGAGGACGAGACACCCCGAGACGGAGAACTCGGTCCATCAGGTGAGGGAGACGCCGAGGACAGGGGGGGGGGGGGGGGGGAGGGCGAGACACCCTGAGACGGAGGAATCTGTCCATCAGGTGAGGGAGACGCCGAGGACAGGGGGGGGAGAGACACCCCGAGACGGAGAACTCGGTCCATCAGGTGAGGGAGACGCCGAGGACAGGGGGGGGGGGGAGGACGAGACACCCCGAGACGGAGGAATCTGTCCCATCAGGTGAGGGAGACGCCGAGGACAGGGGGGGAGAGACACCCCGAGACGGAGAACTCGGTCCATCAGGTGAGGGAGACGCCGAGGACAGGGGGGGGGGGGGGGAGAGACACCCCGAGACGGAGAACTCGGTCCATCAGGTGAGGGAGACGCCGAGGACAGGGGGGGGAGACACCCCGAGACGGAGAACTCGGTCCATCAGGTGAGGGAGACGCCGAGGACAGGGGGGGGGGGGGGAGAGACACCCCGAGACGGAGAACTCGGTCCATCAGGTGAGGGAGACGCCGAGGACAGGGGGGGGGGGGGGGGGAGACACCCCGAGACGGAGAACTCGGTCCATCAGGTGAGCTGGGAGACGCCGAGGGCGGGGGGGGGGGGGGGGACGAGACACCCCGAGACGGAGGAATCTGTCCATCAGGTGAGGGAGACGCCGAGGACAGGGGGGGGGGAGACACCCCGAGACGGAGAACTCGGTCCATCAGGTGAGGGAGACGCCGAGGACAGGGGGGGGGGGAGAGACACCCCGAGACGGAGAACTCGGTCCATCAGGTGAGGGAGACGCCGAGGACAGGGGGGGGGGGGAGAGACACCCCGAGACGGAGAACTCGGTCCATCAGGTGAGGGAGACGCCGAGGACAGGGGGGGGGAGAGACACCCCGAGACGGAGAACTCGGTCCATCAGGTGAGGGAGACGCCGAGGACAGGGGGGGGGGGAGAGACACCCCGAGACGGAGAACTCGGTCCATCAGGTGAGGGAGACGCCGAGGACAGGGGGGGGGGGGGGAGAGACACCCCGAGACGGAGAACTCGGTCCATCAGGTGAGGGAGACGCCGAGGACAGGGGGGGGGGAGAGACACCCCGAGACGGAGAACTCGGTCCATCAGGTGAGGGAGACGCCGAGGACAGGGGGGGGGGGGAGAGACACCCCGAGACGGAGAACTCGGTCCATCAGGTGAGGGAGACGCCGAGGACAGGGGGGGAGAGACACCCCGAGACGGAGAACTCGGTCCATGAGGTGAGGGAGACGCCGAGGACAGGGGGGAGGGCGAGACACCCTGAGACGGAGAACTCGGTCCATCAGGTGAGGGAGACGCCGAGGACAGGGGGGGGGAGAGACACCCCGAGACGGAGAACTCGGTCCATCAGGTGAGGGAGACGCCGAGGACAGGGGGGGGGGGGACGAGACACCCTGAGACGGAGGAATCTGTCCATCAGGTGAGGGAGACGCCGAGGACAGGGGGGGGGGGGAGAGACACCCCGAGACGGAGAACTCGGTCCATCAGGTGAGGGAGACGCCGAGGACAGGGGGGGAGGGCGAGACACCCTGAGACGGAGAACTCGGTCCATCAGGTGAGGGAGACGCCGAGGACAGGGGGGGGGGAGGACGAGACACCCCGAGACGGAGAACTCGGTCCATCAGGTGAGGGAGACGCCGAGGACAGGGGGGGGGGGGAGAGACACCCCGAGACGGAGAACTCGGTCCATCAGGTGAGGGAGACGCCGAGGACAGGGGGGGGGGGGGGGGGGGAGACACCCCGAGACGGAGAACTCGGTCCATCAGGTGAGGGAGACGCCGAGGACAGGGGGGGGGGAGGACGAGACACCCCGAGACGGAGAACTCGGTCCATCAGGTGAGGGAGACGCCGAGGACAGGGGGGGGGGGGAGGACGAGACACCCCGAGACGGAGAACTCGGTCCATCAGGTGAGGGAGACGCCGAGGACAGGGGGGGGGGGGGGGGGGAGGGACACCCCGAGACGGAGAACTCGGTCCATCAGGTGAGGGAGACGCCGAGGACAGGGGGGGGGGACGAGACACCCTGAGACGGAGGAATCTGTCCATCAGGTGAGGGAGACGCCGAGGACAGGGGGGGGGGGGGGAGAGACACCCCGAGACGGAGAACTCGGTCCATCAGGTGAGGGAGACGCCGAGGACAGGGGGGGGGGGAGGGCGAGACACCCTGAGACGGAGAACTCGGTCCATCAGGTGAGGGAGACGCCGAGGACAGGGGGGGGGGGAGACACCCCGAGACGGAGAACTCGGTCCATCAGGTGAGGGAGACGCCGAGGACAGGGGGGGGGGAGACACCCCGAGACGGAGAACTCGGTCCATCAGGTGAGGGAGACGCCGAGGACAGGGGGGGAGAGACACCCCGAGACGGAGAACTCGGTCCATCAGGTGAGGGAGACGCCGAGGACAGGGGGGGGAGAGACACCCCGAGACGGAGAACTCGGTCCATCAGGTGAGGGAGACGCCGAGGACAGGGGGGGGGAGAGAGACACCCCGAGACGGAGAACTCGGTCCATCAGGTGAGGGAGACGCCGAGGACAGGGGGGGGGGGGGGAGGGCGAGACACCCTGAGACGGAGAACTCGGTCCATCAGGTGAGGGAGACGCCGAGGACAGGGGGGGGGGGGGGGAGGGCGAGACGGAGGAATCTGTCCATCAGGTGAGGGAGACGCCGAGGACAGGGGGGGGGAGAGACACCCCGAGACGGAGAACTCGGTCCATCAGGTGAGGGAGACGCCGAGGACAGGGGGGGGGGGGGGCGAGACACCCTGAGACGGAGAACTCGGTCCATCAGGTGAGGGAGACGCCGAGGACAGGGGGGGAGGACGAGACACCCCGAGACGGAGAACTCGGTCCATCAGGTGAGGGAGACGCCGAGGACAGGGGGGGGGGAGAGACCCCGAGACGGAGGAATCTGTCCATCAGGTGAGGGAGACGCCGAGGACAGAGGGGGGGGGGGAGAGACACCCCGAGACGGAGAACTCGGTCCATCAGGTGAGGGAGACGCCGAGGACAGGGGGGGAGGGCGAGACACCCTGAGACGGAGAACTCGGTCCATCAGGTGAGGGAGACGCCGAGGACAGGGGGGGGGGGGGAGAGACACCCCGAGACGGAGAACTCGGTCCATCAGGTGAGGGAGACGCCGAGGACAGGGGGGGGGGGAGAGACACCCCGAGACGGAGAACTCGGTCCATCAGGTGAGCTGGGAGACGCCGAGGGCGGGGGGGGGGACGAGACACCCCGAGACGGAGAACTCGGTCCATCAGGTGAGGGAGACGCCGAGGACAGGGGGGGGGGGGAGGGCGAGACACCCTGAGACGGAGAACTCGGTCCATCAGGTGAGGGAGACGCCGAGGACAGGGGGGGAGGAGAGACACCCCGAGACGGAGAACTCGGTCCATCAGGTGAGGGAGACGCCGAGGACAGGTGGGGGGGGGGGGGGGGGGGGGGAGAGACACCCCGAGACGGAGAACTCGGTCCATCAGGTGAGGGAGACGCCGAGGACAGGGGGGGGAGGACGAGACACCCCGAGACGGAGAACTCGGTCCATCAGGTGAGGGAGACGCCGAGGACAGGGGGGGGGGGAGAGACACCCCGAGACGGAGAACTCGGTCCATCAGGTGAGGGAGACGCCGAGGACAGGGGGGGGGGAGGGCGAGACACCCTGAGACGGAGAACTCGGTCCATCAGGTGAGGGAGACGCCGAGGACAGGGGGGGAGGGCGAGACACCCTGAGACGGAGAACTCGGTCCATCAGGTGAGGGAGACGCCGAGGACAGGGGGGGGGGGGGGGGGCGAGACGGAGGAATCTGTCCATCAGGTGAGGGAGACGCCGAGGGCGGGTGGGACGGAGAACTCTGTCCATCAGGTGAGGGAGACGCCGAGGGCGGGTGGGACGGAGAACTCGGTCCATCAGGTGAGGGAGACGCCGAGGACGGGGGGGGGAGACACCCCGAGACGGAGGAATCTGTCCATCAGGTGAGGGAGACGCCGAGGGCGGGTGGGACGGAGAACTCGGTCCATCAGGTGAGGGAGACGCCGAGGGCGGGTGGGACGGAGAACTCTGTCCATCAGGTGAGGGAGACGCCGAGGGCGGGTGGGACGGAGAACTCGGTCCATCAGGTGAGCTGGGTGACGCCGAGGGCAGGGGGGCAGTAGGTGGGTGGTGGTGGTTAGTGGTGATTAGTGGTTAGGGTTACTTGTTACTTGTGACGCTGGGTGATGGCATGGTGGGGATTTTTTAAATCGGTGGCGGTGGCTTTTAGGCCTTGTTGTTTCTGCTGTATTGTTTTGAGTGCTTTAATTTTTAAGCACCCAAAACAAAACGGCAGAAACAACAAGGCCTAAAAGCCACCGCCACCGATTAAAAAAAAAATGTGGTCACAGGTTCTTGCGGTGACATGCATTCTAACTGTTTTGTAGGTACATGTATTCTTGTCCATTATTTCATTGCTATTGCGGTATTGTTGATATGTAACGTCGTTTCGCCTTGCTGGGCACGCTATGACACCACTGTCCCCTAATAGGACATAATGCAATCATCCATTTCACTTCAAAGATGACCAGTGACGTCATAGCTTGATCATGAGTTGCTAAGCGTTTCTTTCGCTGGTGTGTCCTGGCCTTTGGTCGACCGCGTCACTGCACTCTGTAGGAGTCGGTCACTGAGACTCGGACAGACTCTGAGTCATGAGACCCAGACACTCGTCACTCGGTCTCGGCCTCGGTCTCAGTCTGAGTCTCGGTCTTGGTCTTGGTCTTGGTCTCGGTCTCGTTCTCGTTCTCGTTCTCGTTCTCGTTCTCGTTCTCGTTCTCGTTCTCGTTCTCGTTCTCGTTCTCGTTCTCGTTCTCGTTCTCGTTCTCGTTCTCGGGGTGTCGGGTGTCGGGTGTCGGGTGTCGGGTGTCGGGTCTCGGTCTTGGTCTCTGGTCTTGGTCTTGGTCTTGGTCTTGGTCTCGGTGTCGGTGTCACTCGGTGTCGATGTCCACCCCTCACTTACCGTCGTCTATCCCCAGACCGACAACTGGCTGGCGGTGCTGCTCGAAAAAATGTCATTCTTTCGCGAGAAGGGCACACACATCTTCATCAAGGCAGCCACCCTGATCACGGCCATCCTGCGGGACCCGTTCATGGTGCAGGTAACAGTACGGGAGAATCCACGGGACGGAGGGAGGGGGGGGGGGGGGTACTCACCCGTGCCGACGGTGACCGGACAGGTGCGAGTGCGGTACACACGAGTACGGACGGTCACCAATAATTGTGTGTGCTCCCCGACTGACTGGCCCTGGGCTTCAAGTGATAATTTTATCGCAAGAAAACGCCAGGCCTCGTGAGTTTCACATCATTCCGCGGAATTTCTGGGAATATTTCGTTTCCTTCGCTACGAGCGGGTGTTAACTGGATTTTTGCACGGGACGACTCCGAATCCCACTCGATTTCGAACTCACCCGAACGTACTCACTGATTGTGCACGTAACACCCGTAAACTTGTAAATTGCCAAGTTTCTGCGCGTGTCGTATGCGTGTTGGACGTGTACTACTGTTTGGTGTTGCTGCCGCCAGGTGGTGCTGGCTGACGGTCGGACCGTGGACCAGTTGCGCTCTCTGCATCGTCTGGTGGCGCGGCGTCACCAGCAGCAGCACCAGAAGGGAGGCCTGCAGACCACCGCCACTGCCGCGGCCGTGCCGGCCCCCAGCGCGGGGCTCCATGTTAGGAAATCGAGTCTAAAGGAGTTTGCTACCCCGTTGGCGGCGGCGACCGGCGTCCTGGCCGCCGTGGGCATCACGCCATTGGAAGCCATGACTGGACTGGGGCAGGGGCGTCGCCAAAGGTGATTCGGAGTGAGATTGTTATGTTGTGTATGTGTTGGTGCGTGAGGCCATGTGTAACGGCTTAAAGGTAGTTTGTAAATGCATCT